>JAWQFJ010033802.1:62500-102500 GCA_034096865.1 Theodoxus fluviatilis
GGTTTGCATCTTTTTGTGTAGGTTTAAATATGGGTGTTTGTACATGCTTGCGTATGCTTTGTGTGTGTGTCCGTTTGGGCTTGCGTGTGTGCGCGCTAATGAATTTGTATCAAACTTCAAGTGATGTATTGTTTTCCTGTTGTTCAAATGTTCTTTTCTTTTTCTCAGTTTACCGTGTGTCGTGATTACTTTCAAATGAAATAATTATATATGTGTGACAAAGTTTGTGAATAATTTTGCAAACATATTTCACTTGTACTTTTTTTAATACACAAATAACAGTAAGTTGGACGATGATGAGAAATTAAAAAAGAACGAAAAAGTTGACTGTGATGATGATGACGATGATGATGATGACGACGACGACGACGATGATGACGTCTAATACAACGACAACATAATGATGATGACGATGATGGTAATGATGATAGTCCTTATTGCATTTTCTGTTTTCTGTAAAGCACTGGGATTTTTTTTTCAACCGTAGAGATGACTCGCTACATCCTTGCCATCATATGTGAACCTCAACCAACAAATCTACATCTAAATGGAGACTTTCCATGTGACTGCAAAAAGTTAGTTAGTTCACTTGAAAAACTGGAAGTATTTCTAGCCAATGGCAGCTATCGATCACATGGAGGGTTTATCACCAAAATGGCCACTATCACCGCCACCATTCTCAGTCACCACCTTCACTTGTACCGTGAGACAACCGTCACCACCATTTCCTTTCACCAACACCACCACCACCACCACCACTACCACCACCACCATCATCATATCACCACCACCATATCACCACCATCACTACCACCACCACCACCACCATCATATCATCACCACCATATCGCCACCATCACTACCACCATCACTACCACCACCACTACCATCACCATATGATCACCACCATATCACTATCACCATATCACCACCACCATATCACCACCACAACCACTACCACCACCACCCCTACCACTACCTCTCCAGCACCACCATTACCAACACCACCCTCCACAACCACCACCACCACCACCACTAGTACCACTACCACCATTACCACTACATCACCACCTCCACCACCACCAACCACCACCACCACTATCACCACCACCGTTACTACTATATCACCACCTCCACCACCACCACCTTCAACCACCACCACCACATCACCTCTACCATTACCACCACATCACCATCGCCATCACCACCTCCACCACCACCATTACCACCACCACCACTACCACTACCACCACCACCCCTACCACTACATCTCCACCACCACCACCACCACCACCACCCTCCACAACCACCACCACCACATCCACCATTACCATTGCCACCATTACCACTACATCACCACCACCATCACCACCTCCACCACCACTATCACCACCACCACTATCACCACCACCACTATCACCACCACCGTTACCACTACATCACCACCACCACTACCCTCTACAACCACCACCACCACCACATCACCACTAACATTACCACCACATCACCACCGCCATGACCACCTCCACCACCACCATTACCACCACCACCACCACCACCACCACCATCACCAGCAAGAATGATTTCAATGAGTACAATAGCTATTGAGATAGGAGTTATTTTGGCGGAGCTGAATCAAAAGTTGTGTGAAGTTGCGCTTCATATTCTGTAGGTGATTATTCACCAAAATGCCTGGTCAGACTCAGGTGGACTTTCTATACCACGCCTACTCATTCTTCACAAGTTTTTGGTTTACTCTTGGGGGGAGGTGATACTCGAGGGAAGCATTTCGGACGTAGAATAAAGGAAATGGACAATCTGGAACGCCGCATCTGTTCGCTGCCAGTGACCGCGGGGACAGTTTATCGGCCGGAAGCTCCGGAAGACATTGCCGGTCCAGGAGACAGAACATTGTGATTTATTTCACGACTACCCTGGAGCCCAGTGACACAGAGAAAGCCGACCCTTCCGACCACCTGAACTTAATGAATCTTTTGATAATGTGGCTACGTTTTGCTTGAAATGTTTGTTGGAGAAAATGATTGTTTATTTTTGGTTCCATCATTGCCGCTGGTGCTGTTCTTTTACTCGAGGTGGTGATGGTGACAATGGTGATGGAAATCATGCTGCTGGTGTTGGTGCCAGTGGAGATGACGGTGGTGGTCATGTGATGGTGGTGGTGGTCATGTGATGTGGTGGTGGTCAAGTGATGTGGTGGTGGTCATGTGATGGTGGTGGTGGTCATGTGATGTGGTGGTGGTCATGTGATGTAGTGGTAGTCATGTGATGTAATGGTGGTCATGTGATGTAGTGGTAGTCATGTGATGTGGTGGTGGTCATGTGATGTAGTGGTGGTCATGTGATATGGTTATGAAGGTGGTGGTGGTGGTGAGGTGGTAGTGGTGGTGATGGTGGACATGGTGGTGGTGGTGGTGATGGTGCTGCTGCTGCTGCTGCTGCTGGTGGTGGTGGTGGTGATGGTGGACATGGTGGTGGTGGTGGTGGTGGTGGTGATGGTGCTGCTGCTGCTGCTGCTGGTGGTGGTGGTGGTGAGTTGGTGGTGAAGTGGTACTGAGGTGGTGATAGTTGTGGTTGTGGTGGTGCGGGTGGTGCTGGTGGTGGTGATGCTGGTGGTGCTGGTAGTGCTGGTGCTGGTGGTAATTGTGGTAGTGTTGACGCTGTGGAGACCGTAGATGAAGACATTTTTGGCAAATATTACTGCCATGGGATCCCCAGTGTTCTGAAGCTGTGAAAGTAATTAACGTGATGGAGGAAAGAAAAAAAATGTATTATTTCATTTATCTTCCCACCATTTCATTTTCATTTGACACAACGTGTTTATGGTGATGATTAGTATAGAAGTTGATTCATATATCGTTCTCCCTGCATATGCAAATCCATTGAGGAACAGACATGTATGCTGTATTTATCGATACAATGTCTGATACTGCCCACAGAATGTCCCATTGCGACAAAAATGTTACTGAATATTTTGTCACGATCATCGGAAGCTGAAGGAAGTTGAACTACAGTGAAATCTTTCAAGACGGATTAGCCGGTCCACTTTATGAGGCATTATGATCACTGACACATACATTTATTTGACTGTTTGAACAGATGAACAAATCGATAAACAAATGAACTTCTCTTTCTTTACCTAAGAGTCCAAAGAGGCACACTGATATACAATAACATTGATAGACTTGTTCAACAAACGAGTGTGTCATGCAAGTGTCAATGATAAACGTTTAGGATTTTTTTAACACGTCTTTCCTCAAGGAACTTAACTGCGCATTAGACATAAATTGTAAAGAAGATAATCTTCTTTTTAACAAAGGCCAGCGTGCTTGAAGAGTCTGAGACAGGGAAATATAACAGAAGCAAAATTCAAGAGTTATCATTCATTCTTTACAAAGTAAGGTGCAAAGTTTCGTGTCGCACCGCGATATTTCTCACTCTTAGATTATGACCACTTTATAGTCTGCACCCTGATCAGTGGGCCAAATACAGTTTATGTGTAAACAACCGATAATGAATATAGAGCATAACGTAACTTTTAGTTAACTCTGGCATGTTCCAGAATGTGCGCGATGACCCAGGTAACCAACATTATCGTGTGATGCACCATCTGTTCAAAGTAATATTTCCTCCCTTTCACCGCAAGGATCTTTGGTTTTCACAATGGCGGCAGTTGTGTGAGGTGCACTAGAACTTTCTCTGTGAAAGTAGGTAAGCAACTCCCGCTTCTTGTCAATTCAGTACCTCAAGACCTTTTCATGTGACTCTTTCATGGCTTAAAACCAAAACCCCTTTGTTCTTCAATAGCGAGGTCATCAAGCTTTCCCATATATTTAGCTTTTTACATACAACCGTTCCAAATGTTTTCAAAACCACAGAGAGAGAGAGAGAGAGAGAGAGAGAGAGAGAGAGAGAGAGAGAGAGAGCGAGAGAGAGAGAGAGAGAGAGCGAGAGAGAGAGAGAGAGAGAAAGAGAAAGAGAGAGAGAGAGAAAGAGAGAGAGAGAGAGAGAGAGAGAGAGAGAGAGAGAGAGAGAGAGAGAGAAAGAGAGAGAGAGAGAGAGAGAGAGAAAGAGAGAGAGAAAGAGAGGGAGGGAGGGAAAGAGAGAGAGAGCAGGATGAGGGAAGGATTAGTAGGAAGACAGGGCGTTCAACCGTGTGGCATGGACGACCTTAAACCCATTACGATTGTCACAATTTTCTGGAAAAACGAGCACTTGGTCGACACTAGAATACACTCCGGCCAATAATTGCTTTCCTGGATGGGAGCAATTTGCCAAAGTCATTTGCTAAATCCAGTTTTCTCCCACGGTTGGCTAGCTCGGTCTGCACCTCAAGCTCAGCCAGTGCCACTAGGCCACCTCTGGAGTGACCAAGCTGAAGGTTCTAGGGCTTTTCAATCGCGCCTGTCCTTTCCGCCACTAGGGCAATGAGCAACGAGAGTCCAGTGATCCAGACACACGGGGTCGCCTACTTCACGGACCCCAGAGTTCAAAATTTGACCGTTCCACTCGTTTTGCTTAGGTTTTACCTACGTTGGAGTGAACGTGGGCATCTACGAGGGCGGAATAGATCCAATGAATGAATGAATGCATGCACGAATGAATGAATGAATGAATGAATGAATGAATGAATGAATGAATGAATGAATGACTGAATGAATGAATGAATGAATGAATGAATGAATGAATGAATGAATGAATGAATGAATGAATGAATGAATGAATGAATGAATGAATGAATGAATGAATGAATGAATGAATGAACGAATGAACAATGGATGGATGGTGTTTTAAGGCCCATCGGCCTTTGTAGGGTAGTGAGGCCATTACGGAGGAAATTCACTAGAATAGTTTATGGTAAGTACAAATCAAGCCACGATGTCCCTAGTTTTTCGCCTCTTAAGAATCGCGTGGGGAGACGTGGTGAGTCTGTCGTCACCCCCAACCCACAGGGAGCTTGTACGAACAGAGAAAGGAGTTAATGAATGATATATTACAGCCTGTCAGCCTCTGTAGGCTATGTAAGGCCATTAATCACAACGTGTATTCCTACTCCAACCCCCAGGGGGTCCGTTTGTTACAGAATGACTACATCTGCTCAGATTAAGAGCAAGTCCATGTTGCTACTTATTAGTCTTTTACGAATCGTGTTAAGAAACGCGGTGAGTCTATGGGTGCGTTTGTTAGGCGTAGAATCTCGAGGGCTAGGCGTTGCCTACCTTTCTCGCTCATTAGCCATACGTGCGTCTCGCTCGCCCTCGACAAGCCATCGAGGCGAGCCGCTTCCTGACAAACGCGCCCTATTCTTACCTCCTACTCACGGGGGTGGGGGGGGGGTGGGGTGGGGGGTGGGGGTTGCTTACCCTCAAGGATCCTAAAGCTCCATACTTGGGTTTTTTAAACCTTGCTTTGCTTCCCCCCATCCAAGAGTAAATCTGAGTTTCTGTGGGGGCGGGAGAGAGTCACAATGATGAAATATACATGTACCTTCGCTCAGTGGTGACCTGGGATGTAATTGGGATGCTTCCCAGGTGGAATCAATGGTGCGGTATCGGACACCTTGTGTGCTGTGTTTGTCAGATTGATACTCGTACATCAGTTCCATCCATTCAGTTGCATTATCAGTAAAGTGCTTCGCTGAAGGAAACGTTGATCATACGAAACAACCAGTTTTTTCTTTGGAAACATGGCGGTCAATTTTTCTTTACTTTTAATCAAAAGTATTTTATTTCTAGATTAATTGATATTGTCCTGCTTTTTAACTACTTGATTACTTGTTTGAATTTCGAGTTCTTAAACTGTGTTCCATTGTTACGGAATGTAAAGTTGAAATAGTTCACTTCGAATTTGTAATTTTAAAAATAGGCACTTAGAAGATCCTTAAAAACGAGGGTCAATGTTTTCCCCCCTCAATTGAATGTGTCTGCAAAAACTCTATTAGCATGAGAAGACTTGGGACTCACTGAAAAATTCATTCGAGATCGTGGCGTGAGAGGAGTATGAGAGATGGTCCTGATGGAAAGGGAAGCTATTATCCATTTCTTAAATCCCCTGTACAGAGGAAGTATTTTGTTCTCAACACCTTTGGGCGCCAGTCAGGAGGGTGCCTGTGTTCAAGACCCGCCATGACACAATCAGTCCCGAGGATCCCGGAGCTGAAAAGCCCTGGAGACAGAAAAAGATAATAAGGGTTGGATCCGAGTCATGTTTGCTTCTTTACAGTGCACGCTCCCCAGGCATTAAAAATACGTTTGGTTGAACTTCTTCAACTGAAAATTGTCATCAAATGGGAAAGAAGAGAAAATCTCACATTTAATAGCACAAATTAAACATGCCAGAATTACACTCGTTTTGTCAAACTATTCTTAAGCAATATAAAAACATGAAAACCTAGGTAGGGCAGCATGTCGTCAGAGGCTGTTATGATTAGTTAGATAGTTACGTGCCATGTGCAATGCAAACACACACACACACACACACACACACACACACACACACACACACACACACACACACACACACACACACACACACACACACACACACACACACACGCACACGTACACACACAAACAAACAAACACGCACACACACACACACACTCATACACAGACACACACAGACACACACGCATGCAAGCACGCACGCACGCACGCACACACACACACACACACACACTCACACACATGCACGCGTGCGCGCGCTCACTACTGGATGAAGATAGAACTGCAAAGAAAAATGAGTTACACATATTTATTTGAAACTCTTCATAGAAAACTTTTCTCTTAATCGTCTTCAGCACAAGACGACCTTTTCTTCCGCACTGTGTATTCTACAGCTTTTATCGGAGCACCAAACCGACAAGCAAGGACCAAACTTCAAAAGCACACACACGTACAACTCAACGCACACAGACCTGGGACTGGTAAAGTGGATGTGGGTCATATATCTTACCCCTGAGCCCTCTCAGAGAAAATCCAGGAAGTAAAATCCGATCAGAACACTTTCTCCGTATGCAGAAGCACGAGATTCATGTCTGAATGCCAAGACGAAGGTTCGTAATACAGCTTTCTTTCCGGAGCCACCTCTCCAGAAAGATATCAGGTGTCAATTCCATGCTGAAAATTGATCCGAGACATGTGGAAAGCGCCTTTACTTGAGAGCAACAGGCTTAAAAATGCCATCATTAATTGCAGTGAGCTCAACCAGAAGGATGGCACGCCAGATCGTTTTTGTCAAATCGAGAACTTCTTTTCCTGAAATGACGAGAAAGCTTCAAACCTATTTCTCACACCTCCATCATCACAAGGTCGCCAGGGTCGTCACCATGGAAACTGGGCATCGCCTCATGGAGCATTCTACATTCTTTTCTTGAAACTCAAGAAATGCAGCTTAATGGCAACGGGGGAAGGCTCTATCTGTAAACTTTCGTCCTTGAATACTGGAGGACACTGATAGCCGTGGCAAGATACGTACTTTGCTGAAAGTGGCCGAGGTCGCGATCAAAAGCTACACCCAAGGGATGGTTCAGTCCGTTTTGGGGATAGCAGTCGTCCTTCATTGCCCTCGACATGCCACATTGGACTTGTTGATGACTTCCGGTTCAACCAGTACACTCTGAGTGCAAGATTTGGACAATATTCTTGGACTAATTGTATTAAGATGAGTACCAGAACTGGGGTTACTTATTAGATGCGTTGCTGTTCTAGAGTTGAGTGAAGTTGCTTCTACTTAGTCATGGAAACTGGATAACCGTCGTGCAGAGAAATGTGGTTTATGTGCGTGTCTATGTGTGTGCTTGTATGTGTAGTGTGTGTGTGTGTGTGTGTGTGTGCGCGCGCGCACACGCGCATGCCTGTCATTGGAGCACAGAGGAGGAGGATTATCATCGGAAGAAATGTACAAGCCTACACTTCTTCGGTGAATTATTCAGTATGGGCCCTTTCAATAACCTGGCATAAATCCTTGCAACAACATGCGAGATTCTGCAAATGTGCTGGTCACCAAAAACTATCATCTCACCGATGGAAGAAAGACACTATACTTGCGCGCTACAGAGCAATCTGAGAGCACATACCTCCTCCAAGGAAACCACAACTATTCTTCCATGACCTGTATACTAAATTCAGGCAGGATTTTCTGCTAGCCAGGCCTCACGTTACGAATTTAACTCATTTTATCCCTCCAGGTTTACTGGAGGTCCTACAGACTTTATCTGTCTGTGTGTGTGTGTGTGTCTGTCCCGTCTCCACGGCCTATATCTCAAAAACTACTGGACGGATTTCCTTGAGATTTTGCACACTGACTGGAAGTTAGGTCCCATTCAATATTATCAAATTTTCAGAATCGAGGTTTGAAAAGAAAGTGACTTTTTTACATTTTGGTGTTTCAATGAAAACGATTCAACAGACTCCATTTTGCAAAATCTGTGACGTCATCATTTGACGTCGAATAACGTGACGTCATTTGCGAGGAGATTTTTGAGAAGGTGAATAGAATAGAATGGCTTGCTTAGGCGTCCAGGGCCTATCGCCGATTCTGGTAGTTCTCTGGCTGTATTTTTATTGTTCTTGGCCCGTATTCACGACGGCGATTTATCTTTTTAACACTCGATTTATCTCCTATCCCCGATTTATCTTGACTTCGGTTTAAATTCTCCTATTCATGACGGCGATTTAGCCCTAAACTCGCGTCAAAGCAGAGTGTTAAACTATTCTCCCGAAGTCGGCAAGATAAATAGATAAACCGGGGTTATCGAGAGAGGCAAGATGGCAGCGATTGTGCTTAAGAAACGAATTCATGACAATCTGTTAAGGAAAAACCGAGTATTCCGAGACCGAAGGCACCCGTTAGAAGTATTTAATGATGAAGAGGTGTTCAGAAAGATTCGATTCCATCGAAAGGAAATCTTGGCCATCACCGACAAGATCCATAAAGAAATCAGTCGAACCCAGAATTATTCAAAGGCACAGCAACCGAAAGAATGACGTCGTCAGGCAAGTCCTTCTTGCGCTTAGATTTTATGTAAGCGGCGCATTTCAGGACCAACACACTCATTTCGGTTTCACTGAAGTTTTTTGCCCTTGTCTTTCTCTCTTTTTTCTTGCTAGCCATTTTTTTCTATCTACTCCACGTATTTAGATATAGATCAGTGTCTACGCGAAGAAAACACAACGTAACCACGGTAACCACACACGGTGTGTGCGTGAATCACTGAATGAGTACGAATGCACATGTCTGGGTTGAACACTTCCTCCTCTGTGTGACTGTGTGAGTGTTAATTCAGTGTCTATGACATGCCAAAGGAAAGCAAAGCATGTCATAATAGGAGCTTCCTGAACCTATCCATCATGTTTAAAATATATGGTTGATTGTTCCTGGGCCGATAGCTTAGAAATGGATTTACATGCTTTACAAACACTCCGTCATTGCAATTCTCTAATGGCTCAGCTGGTAGAGCGTTCGACTCTTGGTCATGCATGACCAGGTTTGATTCTGCGCTGAAACTTTTTTTTTCTTCTCTTTTTTCGAGAGGTTGTGGTTTTGTTGTGTTTTTATGTGTGTTTTCCCCCTCTTTTCTCGAGAGGTTGCGGGTTTGAACCCAATCTTTTCTTAAATGCCAAAACCTGGAGGTTCAGCGCCAGCGGTTTTTATTGACTGAAACCACTGAAAGTGATTTTTGATCGTCGAATGCATTCGAAGTAGTCATCAATGGTTTGACGTCATCAATGGTTTGACGTCATCAATGGTTTGACGTCATTAACTTCTTGATTCGCGATAGAATTTATGTTGGAATTTCGCCATTCCTCCCCAGGTGTTTCGAAGGAGCCAAAGATAGCGTTCCCAACGTGAATGAGCGGTGTTGATTCCCCAGCCAAAAATGTAACTGCGTCAAAACAAAGGTAATGTGGTTACGACTACTGATGAGTCCTTCAAGTTATTCACCGACATTCTGAGAGACAGAATGTTAGTTCTGTTGATTCTGTTGACGTAATTTCGAGGAGATTTTCGAGAAGGATTAATTTCGAGAACTACGTGCTTAAAATATCACTGTCATGTCGCACACTGAGCCTGAGGGTAGCGAAGATGTTGGTGAAGACGACATTGAGACGCTTGAATCTGAGAATGATCAGTCGCAAACGGCTAAGGGTGAAACGACTACTTCTGACCTCTCTTCTCACAATTCCGTACCAAGGCAACGGCGTCACGTCCGATGCACTTCGGAAGAAGTGGAACTGATCGTGGAATTGTACAGGTCACAACCGGGGATCACCTATGGAGACATTCAGGCTACCTTGGCTGCTAGGCCATGCGTCTCGGGGAGCCGTGTTCCCAGCAAGCCCACCATATCTCGCATCATCAACACGGACTCACGGACCCTGTCGGCCAAGATGAAGCATGGAGTTGGAGCTGTCAAGAATTTTCTTGCTGCATCAGGCCAAATTGACCAGAAACCTCCCTCTCCCCTGGCAACCGCCTCCTCCCAGACTGCCTCAAGGAGTTCTGTGGATGAGGGAAATGCCTCTGTGGGCCCGCCTGGGTCTGCTGTTTCTCAAGAGAGCAGCCAGTCAAGCCCACTGGCAAGTCCAGTTTGTACTTCTGTGCCAACGACGGCAACTCCCATGCCACAAGGAAGTAGCAGCTTCAGTAATGATGCAGCCTTGTCATCTGGTGAGTCTGTCAGAGCGAGTGATGCGGAATGCTCCAAAATACCCCCTGTGGGTCTCAGTCAGACTGCAGTGACGGTTTCCTCCGGGCCGAATGGTGCCAACAGCTTTCCAGCCTTCTCCTCTGCATGTTCCGTGAGAGTCAGTGTTGCTGGTGTCTCAGTCCCTCAGCCAGCAGCAATTGACTCTTGTCAGGTCTCTGTCCCTGTTGCCCCTGCGGTCCCAAGAACAGTTGTTGCTCAGCAGAGTTCCTTTCCCCCAAGCCAGACCCAGCTGCCCCAGGTTCCAAACCCAGTGCCAGCTCCTGAAGTTCCTGACACACCAAACAGACAGGTTCCATGCACGAGTCTTTTGGTCGCTGCAGTGGCACGGCCAGCTCACATCACTGGGGCACCTCAACAGCCAGCTCCACTTCGATTTCCTGGGGTTCGGGGAACTTTGCCTCCTGGCCAGACTGGTGCTTCAACTCAGATTTATCAGACCCCACAGACTGCACAAGCTGCTCAGAACCCAATGGCTGCGTCTGTGCCGAGGCCAAGTCAACCTACCACCCACCCACCCCAACATCCCTCCTCCAGGGTGGAAGTGCCCGTGGTCGATGACGACGATGATGTCCAGATTTTGCCAGGCCAGGAGAAGACAACTCCAATCAGACCTGCTCCAAACAGGAGAGTGAATCCTCCACAGCCTTCGCCCCAGCAAAATGTGTATCAATGGCAGCAACTACAACGGCAGCAGCTCGTCCAACAGCAGCAGCGGCAGCAGCAGCTCGTCCAGCAGCAGCAGCGGCAGCAGCATCCACATCAACATCCACAGCAGCATCCACAGCAGCAGCATTTTCAGCGTATCCAGCAGCAGCAGCAGCAGCAACAGCAGCAGCAGCAGCTGCAGCAGATACAGCCACAGCAGTGCGCCATGGAGAAAGAAGCAGATGCAAGGAAGATGCCTTTAGAGACGGCCAAACTGCGGATTGAGAATGGAGAACTACTAAACTGCTGCAAGATGGCGCTCAATAACAATCTGTCTCTGAACGAAGCAGACCAACAACTGCGAAAAAAATATGTTGATAATATCGATAAAGCACTCTCTAGAGAAGAAATCTCAACATTTCTTAAACACGAGATGCAAGAACGTCTCACTGCTGAAATGCAGATCATGCTTCCGAACATTTCGAAAGTACAACTCAGTGTTCGCTGCCTCTACATTGCCAACGCCATGCAAAATCAGCTGCTGATGCGTCCACAATACCGTTTTCCCACTGCTAACAAAAATCGAGTCGTTTTCCCAGTACAGCCGGAGGTGAGACCTGATGCGATCACCGATATCTGCGCCATGCAACAACCCCTTTCCGGGGATCCAATTACTCCGCCATCGAAAACCAACCTGACCAATGGCGGAGTTCCCCCAGACGTTGAGCGGCCGCCACAAGCCCGGGACAGCAACAACGACTTTGTTCACGAAAGAAGCGATATGTCGAGTTACAAGTCTGATGAAATTTGCTGCATCTGTGGCACGTCAAATCGGAGGAAGAACGTTCGCGCGTGCGCCAAGTGCCTCCGCCCCGCCCACTTGTCCTGTGCCAGGTTGTCAAAGGTGGCCTCTGAGAGAATCCTGGCCTGGAACTGCCCTGACTGCATCCAGATTGATAGTACACCTTACCGTAATGCAGAGGACACCATACCGACATTGGACGCAGTAGGCAAAGTCTACATCATGCGGAGAAGTGGTCGTATCCCACTCAAGATCCCCAAATCCTGCCGAATTGGAGCCGCCTCTGCCCTGTCCGACGCGATTGACCGGGCTCTCGACACCAATGCCGCAGACGATTGGCTCCACCTGTGTTGCTTTGCCCCACTGGCTCTTAGGCTTCAGCTAGACCCTCAAAGCGAGAGCAGATCGACGGTCGCCCAACTGAGGAAAAACATCTCCGCCTATTCCACCCGTACCCCTCTTTTGTCCGTCTCGACCATCTCCCAGCCACAGCCTGCTGCAAGTGAGAGCCATGAAGCATCTGTAAAGAAACTCCGAGCTAGAGTCAACAATAAGTTGAAGGAAGGCGATGTCGCAGCCGCAGTCAGAATCGTCGCATCCAATGATTCTGCCCTCGCTGTGACACCCGAGGTTTTAGCTTCGCTCCGCCTCAAACACCCTGCCGCCCCTTATGACTTAACACCACCAGTCCCAACAACTGGAGTTACTGCTCTACATGCGACGGAGGAAGACGTTATGGCTGCCCTTCGTTCGTTCGCCGGAAGTAGCAGTGGTGGCGTCGATGGTCTCCGCCCTGGCCACATCAAGGACCTCGTCTCGCGATCCACGGCCGAAGCTGGGGCAAGTCTCCGTCGTTCTATCACCAACCTGGTGAATCGTATCCTTGCCGCCGACATCCCGGATGTCGCCAGACAACTTCTCTTCGCTGCCAACCTGACCCCCCTCAAAAAGAAGGATGGTGGGATACGGCCCATCGCTGTGGGCAATACCTTCCGCCGGTTAGCCGCTAAGGTGGTGTGCCGACCGATAGTGCGCCGTCTCAGTGCTGAGTTCAAGCCGGTCCAACTGGGTGTCGGGGTGAGGGGCGGATGCGAGGGTGCGGCTCATGCAGTCCGCAGGTTCGTGGAGCGGCGCGGGGACGCCGGCCCGGCAGTCATCGTGAAGCTCGACATGAGAAACGCATTCAACAGCGTCCGCAGAGACCGACTTCTCGAAGCCTGCTTAAAACGGGCACCGGAAGCCTACCCACTTGTGCACCTGGCCTATCATCGCTCCTCTACCGTTCTTGCCGACGGCAAGGAGATCGAGTCGGCTACCGGCGTTCAACAGGGAGACCCCTTGGGACCTATGCTGTTCGCCGCCACAGTCGACGAAGTCGCCCGTGGTCTCACGTCCGACCTGAATGTGTGGTACCTGGACGACGCCACGATTGGTGGAAACCCTGCCTCCGTCCTGCACGATGTCGAAACCGCCGTTCGCAGACTGAGCTCCCTCGGCCTGGAGGTCAACCCGGATAAGTCGGAAATCGTCAACGTTGGTTTCCCCGCTGAGCAATTCGCCGCCCACTTGGCCAATTTTAGACCTGTCCTGCCTGGTGTCCGAGTGACGGAGCTGGACCATCTGGAACTGCTGGGCTCACCAATTAGTGCGATCGCGACGTCGGCTACAATAGTAAAAAAGACAGATGATCTGCGCTCCATGACGACCCGTCTCGAATACCTCGATTCGCATCCTGCTCTGTTCCTCCTCAGGAATTGCTTCGCGGCGCCGAAACTCCTTTATACACTCCGAAGCTGCCGAGCATACACCGCCGAGGCAGAGCTCCTCGAGTTTGACAGTGTCCTGAAAAAGGCCGCCGAACGCCTCCTCAACATCGCTTTCGACGACACGGGCTGGCGACAGGCGACGCTACCACTGGCTGAGGGTGGCGTAGGCCTTAGGACCGCCAGCGACTTGGCACTCCCTGCTTTCCTGGCCTCTGTCTACTCTAGCGAACGGCTCGTCAAAGCCATCCTTGGCCAAAACACGGACGGCGATTCATCTCCAGTGGACGCAGAGGACGCTCTCGGCCGTTGGAGACAGAAGGGGTCTCCCATATGCCGATATCCCGGAATCCCAGCACAGTTGGGATCGCACTGCCAGTCGAGCTGTCGCGAACGAGCTCAGACCCCGTCTTAACCAGCATCGTTTGGTTTGTCTGGGCTCGGCCGCACAACCGAACAGCGGATGCTGGTTACACGCCATTCCCGCCACTTCGCTCGGCACCCTCCTAGACGACGAGACGCTCAGGATTGCTGTCTCTCTCCGCCTCGGCCAGCAGATGTGCCAGAGCCACCCCTGTCGATGCGGCAAGACGGTCGACACCTACGGCTTGCATCCGCTTTCATGCCGCTACAGTGCCGGGAGATTCCCACGCCACGCCGCTCTCAACGATGTCATCAAACGGTCGCTCGACTCCGCAGGCCTGTACTCCGTTATGGAACCGGTTGGCCTCGACAGAGGAGATGGGCGACGCCCCGACGGCATGACTGTCTTCCCATTTAAGAACGGCAAGTCACTTGTTTGGGACGCCACCTGCTCTGACTCTTTCGCGCCGTCTTCAATGACAGATTCTGCTATCGACCCAGGGAACGCCTGCCGGACAGCCGAAGGTTCGAAGAGGAGGAAGTACGCCTCTATCTCGGAAAGGTACCACTTCGTCCCGTTTGCTGTTGAAACAACCGGAGTAGTCGGACCGGCAGCAACGGAACTCATCCGAGAGATCGGCCAACGGATTGCACTGTCGACAGATGACTCACGCCAGACACAGTTCCTTTTCCAGAGAATCTCGCTGTCAATTGTGAGGGGCAACGCGTTCGCGATCACATCGTCGGCCAAGCGTGAGGCTGCCCGTGACCCAAAGCCGAGGGGTTTTCCCCGCCCCTGATCCTGGCGGCTGCGTTTAGACAACTTGCCTAAATTGATGTATTCTTTCCCACCTGGGACTTTCTAGGGTTGGGGTGAGAATTGAGCGCTTTTTGCCTCTTCCGAGCACCTACAGATGTAGTGCAGCGCTTCATTTGTTAATCTTCTGCGCCCCATGTTGTGTTGATAGACGCTAAGAAAATGTTTTCTTTGCCATAGACATCGTTTATGCACGTTTAAATGTTTTGATTTCCTGTGTCTGTGACTGTGGAGCGTAGTCGAGTCTAATACACCGTGGCTGTATTTCGATGACCATCTTTTGCTGTGTGTTACATCGAATTTTGCAATGACATTGAAGTGTGCATTGTAAATTTGCTGTTTTCTTGAATAAATTTCGTTACTTGAAAAAAAAAAAAAAAAAAAAAAAAAAAATTATCTTTCTGGTCGTCATTCTAACACGATATTACATATAGCATCCAAATTTGAATGGATTATTTTTTGGATTAAACCCTGACCATCCGCTAAATTTCATCAGGATCCGCTGTGCACTTTGTGGGCTATTTTCCTTACTAATGAAGGAACCGAGGGCGGGGGTACAAATGTAGAGATATCTCACATGCGGCCCTCTTTTGTGGTTTTCCCGATGCAATAGGATAAATAAACCCAGCGCCTTTCCCTCGCGACCGGTAAGGGAAACGGAGACTTGGCTCGCTCTAACGCTTGCCAGCGATAGTGATTTCAAAGCCGATGGCGTTTGTTAGTCTACATGTCATAATTAGGACTAATTAGGACTAATCCTCGCGACACCAACTTATTGTCACAATACCTTTTCATCACGTGGTGGGAAAATAATTTGGTAATGGGTCGATTAAGTACGATTATCACGTTTGAGAAGCATGAAATTAAAAATTTCCTGGTCGTAATCAGTGCTGAAAAATATGATCATAACCATTAAATTGATTACTGCGTTTTCGGAAAATGGCATTGATCTAAAATGCAGGGCTCTGTGGCCGAGTGGTCAGTGTGCTTGACCTGTGGTCGCTTGCGGCCAGTGGGTGCGGCGTTCGAAGCTGCGCGGTTCCCAGAGTTGCATCCTTGAGCAAGGTGCTTAACTCGCATTGCTTCTCCCTACCCAGGAGTAAAACCGGGTACCTGAGAGGGCAGTGTTGGCAAATTGTAGTGCAATTAACCCTTGTATGCGGCCATGAGCCAGCTTCGGGTTGGAATACTCCCCAGAGAGTGGAGGTGGTGCTGGTACCTGACTGTGTGCGTCTTAAATGTGTCTCACTATGTTTGTTATGAGCTACCAGTGAAGGATTGATCAAGCTGTCCAGTGATCAAGGGATAAAGTGTAAAACGGTTTGAGACAAGACATGAGTGATAAGTCGCTGTATAAAATCACACCTTTACCTTTTGTGAAACCTTTAATCTATACTTACTGTGCTGCTCACGCAAAGACAGACCCATGGCGTAGTGAAGGTCCCTGTGATGTAGAGTTGTGTATCATCTTTCAATGGTGAAGTTGTCGGAGGAAGGAAGGGTTTCTGTTTATGGCCAGTAAAGGTCTCTGTTTCAGGATATTCAACCATCATTTACCGCTGGTCGATGCTTTGTGATATTTCACTTCAAAGAAATCTTTTTTCCTATAGAATTGTCAAACATGAGTCTTCAGAATGAATTTTGATGTAGCACGATTGCTTAAAACAAGAAAAGGATGAACATTTCAAGCAGTAGAAATCCCTAGTTTTTAGTAACCCGGCATCACCATGCTGTAGAGAGCTGAAGTGGTCATGTTCGTTCATAATTACATGTATATGCACAGTTTGCATAGCCATTTCAAGTGCTCTGAATTCTTCTCATCAAAACTGCTGACAGTAGGTGCCAGAAGAGTACCCATTAGGAAATGATCATTCACGACTGTTTCATGATTCCCCGTCTACCTTGACGTAAGGTCACTCTAGGAGGGATGTTGAGGCAGCTGAGGAATGTTGACAGTTTCAAATACTTGGGCAGCACCATTTCTTCTGACGGGTCCCTCGACAACGAGATTGCAGCGAGGATCCAGAAAGCAAGCCAGGCACTAGGGGGACTCCGAACCAGAGTCTTGCAACACATTGACATCCGCCTTTCAGCCAAACTCAAGGTGTACAAGGCAGTGGTCCTCACTGCTCTACGGTTGCGAGACATGGATCCTGTACCACAAGCACATCCAGCGCCTTGAACAATTTCACTTGCGCGCGCTGAGGTCAGTCATGCGGATAAGCTGGCAGGACCGCGTCACCAACCAGGAGATCCTTGACAGAGCCGGCTTCACAAGCAGTGAAGCCAAGATCATCAATGCCCAGCTTCGATGGTCCGGGCATCTTATCCGCATGCAGGAGTTCAGAATACACCGGCAAATCTTCAGTAAAGCAAAATCAGGCACAGTACATATACAATGCATAAGCACACAAGCAGGCCAAGCCCAAAGCAACACACCTCAGCAACAACTTGACACAGGCGAAACCAATGAACCAATAAGACACGGCACACGTACATGGCTTCAACACACAAGCCAAACAATAACAGGACCAACCATGGGCCCCCATATAAAGCACGGAACGGATGAAAGCCCATCGCATATGGCACAAATACGCAGAAAGAGAACATTCGGTACAAGACGATGTAACTGAAACAATGAAGTCATACACACAAGGCATGATACACACGAGCAACCAGCAACGAATATGGCAATAGCACACATGCAAACAATACCCGACGCAGGACAAACAATATAACGACATACGAAAGGAGCATGGAAGGCATGAATAATATCAACAGCATACATGACCGCACACAGTCAGCATTCTCAATGGAAACAATATCAACAGGATTAACCATATAACTATACACATAAAGCAGAGTACATAAACATGATCCACAGAATGCACGACATCAGCTCACAAACAAACAATAATTAATGCAAGTCCATACAAACAGAATTGAATAACATACAAGACGGTACATAAAGCATGTATGTGGACACCCAAACTAGCACATGAGTTGCAGTAAGCGTACAGGCATGGAATAGTCACCGAAGCCCAGTCCAAGGGGGGGGGGGGGGGGGGGGGGGTATTATGTATATGAAACTGAGAAGAGATGCGTTTTCAGGCCTGTGCGGAAAGAGTCAGGCGAGGTAGAGTGACGAAGGCTGACAGGGAGAGAGTTCCAGACGAGAGGAGCAGAAAAAGAAAAAGAGCGTTCGCCAAAAGATTGGTGTTGACTCTTGGAGTGCAGAGAATAGAGGTGTCTGCCGAGGAGCGGAGTGTCCTGGCTGGTGTGTATGTCTGAATCATGTCTGTGAGGTATGCGGGTTCTGTATGCGTGAATGCACTAAAGGATAGGCATGCAATTTTATATTTGATGCGCGACTCGCCAGTGCAGTGCTTGAAGGTGCTGGGAAATGTGATCAGACTTGCGGACTCTGAGGATCAGGCGTGCAGCGTTGTTCTGCAGTTTCTGTAACCTATTCAGGAGATACTGGGGACAGCCGTACAGCAGGGCATTACAATAGTCCAGTCGGGATAGAATGAACGAAGAAACAAGAGTTTGGGTCGCTTCTTGAGAAAGATAATGCCGTGTGGAACTAATGCGACGGAGTTCGTGGTTGACAGCACGAATGATGCTTAGAACCTGCGCATGCATAGTCAGGTGGGAGTCCAGCGTAACGCCTAGATTTTTGACTGAATCAGAGAAGGGGACAGTAGCATTGCCAATGGTGATGGATTCTGGGGACTGCATGGAGGAAGATATGCGTGGAGAAGCAACGACCATAACCTCTGTTTTTTCATCATTCAGTTTGAACTTATTAAATGTCATCCATGACACTTTATGGATGATACTCACATCTTGCATTACACACTCGCTTCTTTTGTCTCTATCTGCCTGCCTGCGTGCCTGCCTGCCAGCCCCCCCCCCCCTCTCTCTCTCTCTCTCTCTCTCTCTCTCTCTCTCTCTCTCTCTCTCTCTCAACATTGTGGGATAACTGTAGTGAAGCAAATTTGAAGAGAGTTAATTCACTATACAGAAGAGCTTCTAAGCTTATGGTCCCAAATAAATCTCTCAGCACTGAAATAAAATTGGAAATGCTTGACATTTTTGCCTCTCCATAAACATCTGCAGCTCAATACGTGTGTGCTTGTGAAAAAGGTAAAAGATGGCAAAACACCAGAATATCTAACCAAACTATTTGAGCAGTCATCATTCAGAGGACATGACAAATTTCTCCTGCCACAGCCTCGCATCGATTTGTTCAAATCGAGCATATCTTACTCTGGGGCTGCTCTGTGGAATACACTGCCTGATGACATTAAATGTATCAAATCTTTGCCTATGTTCAAAGACAAAATTCGCACCATTCTCAGGCATCATCCTATAACATAGTTTTCCATGCTTTCATCTGACGCCTAGACATTGGAACGGCTAAGTGTGTATTTTACAGTGTCCATTCCTCACTTACATCAAGTCATCCTGGCTGAAATATTGGAGGGGTTCCGGCTGATTGGGGGTGGGAGAATAGGGGAGGGAGTGTACACCAAGAGGCTTTGGCCTACATGTATGTATTTGTTTTTTAACATTTGGATGTTTAAGAAATTGCTTTTTATGTATATATGTCATTGTAGTCACTTCAAGTTCCATACTTAAATTTTGCTTCGCTGATACACTATCTATCCATTTCAGTATGTTTAAGAAATTGCAAATGTATAATTCTTGCGATAATTATACTGACTCTCTCTCTCTCTCTCTCTCTCTCTCTCTTTCTCTCTCTCTCCCTCTCTCTCTCTCCTCTCTCTCTCTCTCTCTCTCTCTCCCTCTCTCTCTCTCTCTCTCCTCCCTTCCTCCCTCCCTCTTCCCCACCCTCTTTCTCCATCCCACCCACCCTCTCTCTCGCAACCTCTGGTTGATTGCCATGTATACTAATGTCGAAGCTTGTGTGAGATGGAACAATATCACGTCAGATTTCTTCAAATGCCCTTCTAGCGTGAAACAGGGGGCAATAGACCTTATTCACGCGGCGGCCATGTTAGTTTTAAAACGAGGCAGATAACGCGAACATGTCGACATGGCTGACACGTTGAGGACAACAGGGGTTAGCGCAGCTTCAACGACAAAATCCTTTCTGCAGTGGAGGTGATCGGCATTGTTAGATAAAAAAATATTCAAAAATAGTCACAATAGACTATCGTAACGTATAATTTCTTCACAATACCCGCAGAAGATAAGTAAACAAACCACACCGTACGTCCCTAGCAGACGAACACGATCGAACGCCAGCAGACAATCGAGCTAGTGTGATATAATGTTTCATGTAAAGCTCGAATGAGTGGCAGCAGTACTAGGCTATCTGGTTTACTTAGATGTGATTTTTTTTGCGTGCTAACTGATATTAGGTTTAGAGCTTGAATTTTCAATGATATTACGCATCACAACATGTGTTTGCAGAAGATTCTCCTTGGCAGTCTCAGTTGTGCATTCTCCATTGTTATTTATTATGGTTGAGTTACGAAGGAAGGCAGAAAAATAGCAAGAAGACAAAGTGACAAAGGCTATGAGAAGTGGATTGAAGTGTTTATCGACTACGATGCCATCAAAGGTTGGTACACAGTGACAAAAGTTATTTCGCTTAGAACTCTAGTGTTCGAACCAATGAAAACCACGGAAAGAGACGGCCGTTTCGTTCCTTGCCTCTCATTGGCCAGCTTAATTGTCATGAGGTCAGCGTGTGATCACGGGCGAAGCTGATCAGCTTTGGTCTATACATTTAAATTTTGTTTTGTGATGCGTAACTTTGTCACTTTGTCAACTAACTCTGATTTAGATGTTGGTTTCTTGGCATAGCCAGCTTACCATGTCGGAGCAGATGAAACAAATGAGAGCAAAGCGAAATGATCACTCGTGCACTTAAGTGTTGATGCCTGTCCGGGACACTCCCCGCAGTGTGTTTTGTTTGCTTTGTACGGTTTGAGCACATAGTTGTAAGTGTAAAAATGGTCAGTTATCAATGTAATCGGTGATTTTGGTTGTCATGAAACTTTGTTTTGTGCTTTAATGCCATTTTCTTGTCATCATCTTATTTGTTACATTACGCCAAATGCGGCAATTAAGTTGATCGTGCACTCATCGACTGGATGATCGTGAATTTTCTGTCCTCGCCTGACCAGGGAAACAAAATTGTCAATTCAAGCCAGAACTAAACAGTTATCTGCTGCCACGCATTCGAGCTTTACAGGAAACATTATATCACACTAGCTCGATCGTCTGCTGGGGTAGTGGCTATGGTTCGATCGTGTTCGTCTGCTAGGTATGTACGGTGTGGTTTGTTTACTTATCTTCTGCGGGTTTTGTGCAGAAATTATACGTTACGATAGTCTATTGTGACTATTTTTGAATAGTTTTTGATCTAGCAATGCCGGTCACCTCCACTGCAGAAAGGATTTTGTCGTTGAAGCTGCGCTAACCCCTCTGTTGTCTTCAACGTGTCAGCCATGTCGACATGTTCGCGTTATCTGCCTCGTTTTAAAACCAAAATGGCGGGTCGCGTGAATAAGGTCCATAGAGAGCCCGACAATTTTTTCCCTATATATTAACGTCGTAGCTTTTCATGTACAGAAGACGGGGAAACATGGAGTTCAACTATTACCTGGCATGCCTGAATTTTTCTCTCTGCTGTTTGCAGACGATATTGCACTGCTCTCTACGACTGCAGCAGGCCTACAAAATCAACTGAACAACCTTGTTCAGGTCTCTCATTATTTGGGTCTAAAGGTTAACCCAGATAAAACCAAGGTGATGGTCTTTCGGAAAGGGGGCCATTTAGCAAAGGGGGAACGATGGTCCTTGGGAGACAGAAAATTGAAGATAGTGAATAATTATAAGTATTTAGGTTACACTTTTTCTACCAGGCTGTCCTCAAGTGCCCATCTGACTGACCTAGCTACCAAGGGGAAACAGAGAGTTGTTCAGATACTGAAGACCATGTGGCGTTTACACAACCTGAATACAACTGTATTCTTTAAAATGTTTGATTCTCAGGTGCAGTCACTTTTGCTCTATGGTTCAGAAGTATGGGGTATGAGTAACACTGATATTGTTGAGAAAGCTCATAGTTTTGCATGTAAAAAAATCCTAAGTCTTGACAGCCGAACTCCCTAACCACATGGTGTACGGCGATCTAGGTCGTCATCCACTGTCCATCTCAGGGTGCACGAGGGCTGTGAAATATTGGCTTAAAGTATGTAAAATGCCGAACAGCAGACTGCCAAAGCAAGCATACTTTTCGCTTCTTAAGTCGTCTGTACCCGGTACTAGAAACTGGGCAACTAACATAGAAAACTGCCTGTCTAAGTTTGGGTTTGCCAATGTGTGGTCTACTGGTGGTGTAAGTAATGAAAAAGGTTTCCTCAGAGCATTTAAATTAAGGCTTAGGGATTGCAACATCCAAGAATGGCAAACTAACAACGCAGCCAGTGAGAGATATCGTTGGTACTCTTCCTTCAAATCCACCTTTGGACAGGAAGAATACATTAATAGCATTACGATTAAGAAATTCCGAGATTCGTTTGTAAGGTTC
The DNA here is from genome assembly GCA_034096865.1 of Theodoxus fluviatilis. Classification (NCBI taxonomy): domain Eukaryota; kingdom Metazoa; phylum Mollusca; class Gastropoda; order Cycloneritida; family Neritidae; genus Theodoxus; species Theodoxus fluviatilis. The sequence continues at coordinate 85,190 of JAWQFJ010033802.1, forward strand.
AGGTATGGTATTAACGATCTGAAGAATAATAGACATCGTTATGATGGGATGAGGGAGGACAAGAAGTGCCCCTTTTGCATCGATAATGAAAATGAAGACCATATACTGTTAACATGTACTTTTTACTCAGACCTCAGAAAAAAATACCTTGGGCAATATCTGCACACAGGAACATTCTGTACAGGTGCACAGCTACTCAAAATATCGTGTGAGAGACAAACTAGAGATGTGGCTATGTATGTCCATTATGCTTTGAAACTCCGGGAAGAAAAACTTTCAGTTGACACATAATGATAATCCTGCGGTTAACTGTCCATCACATACATTTTGTGTTTGTGATCTCATTATTGTAAAGGGCGGTCGGCCTAAAACAATAAAAGTCAAAGTCAAAGACTCTCTGTCTCTCTGTCTCTGTATCTCTCTCTCTCTCTCTCTCTCTCTCTCTCTCTCTCTCTCTCTCTCTCTCTCCTCCCTCCCTCCCTCCCTCTCCCCCACCCTCTCTCTCCATCCCACCCACCCTCTCTCTCCAACCCACCCACCCTCTTACTCTCATTATCTCTTCCCTTCCTCCCCTTTCCCCAGCGCCCTCTCTCTCTCTCTCTCTCTCTCCAACCTTCTTCCCTTCCTCCCCCTTTCCCCAGCTACCCCCCCCCCCCCACCTTCTTCCCTTCCTCCCCCTTTCCCCAGCTACCCCACCTCTCTCTCTCTCTCTCTCTCTCCTCTCTCTCTCTCTCTCTCTCTCTCTCCTCTCTCTCTCTCTCTCTCTCTCTCTCACCACATTTGAAATTTTGCCTCAAGGGCTGAATGTAAGAAAGGCACTACTGCCTAATTCACTACCCTTGTAAAATAAAGTTCGTTCGTTCGTTCGTTCGTTCTCTCTCTATCTCTCTCTCTCTCTCTCTCCCTCTCAGTCTCCTCGTCTCCTCTCTCTCTCACCACATTTGAATATTTTGGCCTCAAGGGCTTGAATGTAAGACCAAGGCAAAAATTACTGGCCTAACTCCACTACCTAACTTGTAAAAGATAAAGTTCGTTCGTTCCGTTCGTTCTCACTCTCTCTCTCCTCTCTCGCTCTCTCTCTCTCTCTCTCTCTCTCTCCCTCTCACTCTATATTTCTCTTTCTCTTTCTCTTTCTGTTTCTCTTTCTATTTCTCTTTCTCTCTCTTTCTTTCTCTCTCTCTCTCTCTCGTTATCATTAGGGATCAGTATTCCAAACATGCGCTCTCTCTTGATTCTAACATAAAGTCATTCTCTGACCAATAAATCGAAACACACTTCATACTGCAGTTATAATCATTCTGATGATAAAACGCCACGACGCTCTGCTTACTTCTTGAGGTTCGCGAGAGTGCCAATCCAAGGTAGGCAACTCCATTCAAGCTTATCAATAGTACCGCATGAGCGCGCTAAATAAGCAAAGGATGGCGACTACTTGCTAAGAAGTACAGTGGAACACTGATAATAAGTTCACTGTGGGACTGAGCCATGTGTTTTTATATATATATATATATATATTTACGCATTCTGTCTGGTGTATGTTGAACTATAGCTGCACTGCCATCCATTTCCATGAATAATACAATTATAATTATAGGTGAAATAGGGGCACTAGTGACCACGGGGCATTAGTGACCACTTCAGCAAAACATACGAGTGCATGCCTAGTGTGATAGGGTGCACCTATCACCAAGTGTATTGTACATCTACTGTGCTCATCCTCTATTGAAATATCCCTGCTTCTGTCTCTTCCCACTCCCAATCATGTGTGTCAGACCTCTCTCCAACCCCCCTTTCCCCATCCTTTCTGTAAGGCAAGCTGACCAGCTGACCGCTCTGCGACCCCTCCACTGCTGTGGTCTGATTGTTGGTGCAGCTGCCCTGTCAGTCACTCCTTACATTAGTGTGACCCCTGGCTAGTGAGCCGTTCTCCCACTCTGGCATCTGAATTGTAACATTTTGACTGTAAATCTGATGTTTCCTCTCAAGTAAGACAACTACTTGCAACGACATATGATTCATTGAATAAGACTATCCAGAAAAAAGGAGGCCGGTGTTGGACTCGTATTGAAACAAAAGAAGTAGAGAGACTCTTGTCCAACTTTATAAATTTAATACAGAGCTTTCGGGGCCATGTAGGCTCCTTCCTCAGAGTCTCTCTACTTCTTTTGATTGAATAAGACTGTTATGCTGAATGAGGCAACATTTGTAAGAAGTCATTTCAAAGTAAGTTAATTTAAGTAATCTCTCTTTTCTGCCAAATGAAAGCACAACCCAGGAACCAGGGTTAAGATCTGGGAAATAATCTAGACCCTGGCTCCTGTGAGGTCCGTGCATTCCCTTGTTAAAGGGGAACGGCACACAAGACACGAGAGACCACTGCCACCACGGTCTAGAGAGACCACTGCCACCACGGTCTTGGGTTGGTCCAGGCCAGTATCATCAGGCCTCGGACCAGCCAGCAGCTCCTGTACCCATGGGTGAAAAATAAAAGTGTGGAAAGCAGCAACGATTTTGTCTCACACCTGCGCCCTGCTACCATTATGCCTTATTCCACTCCACCACACTAGTTGCTGTGTTGAATTATCTGTGTTGGTCAGTCAGAGAGAAGGTTACTGACTAATTTCCATCACATGAGCTAAAGAAAAGCCTCCAATGTAGAAGTTTTAGGCTGCTACGCCGTTGACCTTTGCCAAAATCTCCACGCGACGCTCCCGCAACTTTTTTCACCGCACGCAAAAACTTTAAATTTGATTTTGTGACTGTGTTGGCACTGTAGCCATCTAGGAATTTACCGTGTCTTCAGTTTAGATCATTTTGACAAAAGAACATTATGTTAATTGCGTTTTTATTATAGCTTAAACATTTGAGGAAATTTTTTTTACTTGTATTGAATTTTCTCCCAACGAGTTGTGTCTGCAATGTTATTTGTTTTGCTCAGTGCCTCTCGCTTTAGTCAACTTCAGCTGAGGAATTTGTTACATTTGGTCAGACATGTATTTGGCACTGTTTATGTAGTGTGAAGTTCTACATGTTGTTTTTGGTAGCGCGCCCGGTGAGTGTATGCCGTGTGGCTGTTTACCTCTAGAAACCAAGAAGTACAACTCAACAACATGTGCACGCATAAACATGTATTGTAGCAATCCTTGGCTTGTTTGGAATATCGGACCGAGAAAAAGAGACAAATGCACTCATGTTGTCCAGTGCAGGTGTTCTTAATAACCGTCATTTCGTAATGTTTTGTTCTCAGTAAGCTTATAATTTTGTAATAGCAGAGAATGGAATTTATATATTAAAAAAGGATTGACGCATTTGTTTGCAATAAGCGTCAGTTCGCGAAATTGGTGTTTGCACTAAGAGTGTTCCACTGTAGTCTGTGGTGTAAGGCAAGGAGAGGATGGGTGTGGAGGTCTCCTAGCAAAGCCATGGTCCACTTCCTGCAAAGACTACAGTGAAGATGACTCGAGTTTTACGGCCCATCGGCCTTTGATGGTCCATGGACACCATGATCCCCAGAGCGGCATAGATAGCGTGATAGCAAGTCTGGTCTCTATTTCCCCAGATATTCCCCATTCATGAATCGTGAAGGGAGACGCGGTGAGTCTATTCGTACCCCCAAACCAATGGGATTTCTGCAAAGCCCAGGTGCCAAGTCCAAGGAAATGCAGAACACTTTCCACAAGCTTGATAACATTGTTGCGTCCATTGGTTAAGAGACTCGCTTGCTGTCGTTCGAGACCAGTGAATGCAGTGATCAAAGCTGTACATCTAAGAAATGTATGCTTGAAAATGTGCTTAAATCGCATGACTTCGCTTTATCCAGAAGTTAATCGGGTATCTGTGAGGGCTCTTGAGGCACAAGGTAGCGGGATTAACCCTTGAGGCAACAATGCACCAGCATCGGGTGGAATAACAACCCGGTTCTAGAGTGAGTCCGCCTGTACGTCTCCGTATATGTCGTCAGGTACATCGCAAAGACACGAAGCTATCCAGGAGCAGACATTGGAAGCGACCACGACTTGCTGATGATGAACTTCCGCCTGAGCCTTAAAAAAATCAGCAAGCAGGAAGGTACCAGGCTTAGATTTGACCTTGAAAGGTTGAAAGATCCTGAGGTTGAAAGTCCTTCAAAGCGATGATTGGAGGGAAGTTTGCACCGCTTTTAGTTCTGGGTGACGAAGAGGGCCTCGACACAGTGACCAACATCTTCAATGAGGCAGTGATAGAGACAGCCGAGCAGTTATTAGGAAAACACCACCCAACAAAGAAACCATGGGTCACTGCAGAAATTTTGAACATGTGCGTTGAGAGAAGGGAACTGAAGAAAAAGAAGGGTACAGCAGATGGAGCAAGTACAGAGAGGCCAACAACAGGGTCAAGAAGGCCATGAAGAGTGCCAAGGAGGAGTGGATCAAACAGCAATGTGATGCAGTTGAGGAGAACCTCCAGAAGAATAACCCCAAGAAAGCATACCAGATAGTCAAAGGCCTTACCGCGACCGAACAATGGCGGGTCAACACCATACAAGACAAGAGCAGATTTGTCTCACAGAAGAACGCGAAATCATGAAACGCTGGACTGAGTACTGCTCTGAGCTGTACAACTATGACACCAAAGGAGATCGTAACGTACTGAACTGTCCTCAGACTATCGAGGAGGACAACTACTCAATTTTTCGAGAAGAGGTGGAGACAGCGGTTAAGTCCCTCAAGAAAGGGAAGTCAGCTGGGGTTGACAACATTCAGGGGAACTCATCCAGGCAGGAGGCGTCGCAATGATCAATGCACTCACAAAGATCTGCAATAAGATCTGGCAGACGGGAGATTGGCCAATCCCGTGGACACAGTCCCTAGTGATTACATTGCCCAAGAAAGGAAACCTGCAAATGTGCCAGAACTACCGCACAATTAGCCTCATCAGCCATCCCAGCAAGGTTATGCTGAAAGTACTGCTGATCAGATTAAAACCTCAGATAGAGAAAATCATTGCTGAAGAGCAGGCAGGTTTCAGACCAGGTAGGAGCACCACCGAACATATCTTCAATCTGAGAGTCCTGTGTGACAAACATCTAGAACACCAACAAGATATGTACCATGTCTTTATAGACTTTAAGAAAGCATTTGACAGATTCTGGCATGCTGCGCTGTGGGCCACAATGAGAAGCTACAACATCAGCTCCAAGATCATCAAAGTCGTCGAACATCTCTATGACAGAGCGACCAGCGCAGTCCTGTTCAATGGTATCACAGGCGAATGGTTCAGGACAACGGTCGGAGTCAGACAGGGCTGTCTACTCTCCCCCACACTCTTCAACCTCTTCCTCGAAAGGATAATGACTGATGCCCTAGCAGACCACGAAGGATCAATCAGCATGTGTGGCAGAAAGATCGCCAACTTACGTTTTGCTGATGACATTGATGGATTAGCAGGAAGTGAAGAGGAGCTGACTAGTCTTGTCGAGCACCTGGACAAGATCTCACAGGCATATGGCATGGAGATCAGCGCCGAGAAGACCAAGGTGATGACGAACAATCCTCGGGGCTTCAAAATGGAAATCAAAGTGAAGGGTCAAAAACTGGAAGCTGTGAACAACTTCAAATACCTGGGATCTATTGTGACTGATGAATACTGAGATACTGTCCAGGATAGCACAAACAACAGCAGCATTGGCAAAGTTGAAGCCAATATGGCGTGACAGAAATATCACTCTCGCGTCGAAGATCAGGCTCATGCACACGCCGGCCATCTCCATATTCTTGTATGCATGCGAGTCCTGGACACTCACATCTGAACTACAGAGACGGATACAAGCCCTGGAAATGAGATGCTACCGCAAGATTCTGCACATCTCATATAAAGACCATGTCACGAATGAGTAAGTCAGCAACAGGATCAGGAGAGCATTTGGACAGTACGAAGACCTGCTCTCAATCGTGAAAAGCAGAACGCTGAAGTGGTACGGTCACGTGTCAAGAGACAGTGGGCTGGCCAAGACCATCCTGCAAGGTACCGTACCAGGTGAGAGGAGAGGAGGGCAGAGAAAGAGGTGGGAAGACAACATCAGAGTGGACAGGCTTGACCTTTACTGACTCACAGCGAGCCACAGAGGATAGAGATCGATGGAGGAAGATTGTCCGAAAGTCATCAGTGGTGCCTCAACAACCCATCTCAGGGTTAAGAGACTGAACTGAACCAGCGTAAGACAGATATTTTGCAAAAGCCTGAAATATATATGTGTGTGTCTACACATGTTACAAATGGATCTGTTATGGAGGGTCTGTGGATCACCATGCCAGAAGTTAAGTAAAAGGTCTCGATTGCAAAAAAACTTCCGTACCTTGTTAGGTGTTAACCATTGGATGAAACCTATAAAGGGACCTTTGAGCGCAGAAGAGGGTTGACAGCATTCTACTTTCTGTTTTTGCACACCTGCCTTTGCTTTTGAGAATCCCGTGTTTGTGAGGGAAATGCACGTGTTGTTCTTCGGTGATATCAATTTTGAACTGCTGTTTTAGTGATTTGATTTCTCTGATTTACTTGACGTAATATTTGTATTTCATGAAAAAACATGTTTTGTTGTTGTCGGGTTTTCAATGACGTAATTGATAGAAAATATGACATCACCAGACGAGAGAGGACTTGGCTCATTGAATGTAGATGATATGTTATAGAGACGATCTTGTGCTGGCCATACAGAGGACTCCTGTGTGTTGTACTGCAACATCTTTGTACAAAATAAACATCGGTTAAAGCCTTGGAAACTTTTCCCTTGTGCAGTCTACTTGTACTTAGAGTCTGTTGCAGCACGAACAAAAGTGACTTTATAGTTTCGTGCAAAGAATTTCAGCATGGTATTGTTTTTTTACCATCCATTATAATTCTCGGGACGGTTTAAATGAAATTGATCTCTCGTTGTTCCAGATTATGAGTTGAACCCGTTCTGCCACAATAAACCCTTATACCTGTTGAGTAGCAGTAGAATTAGTACGCGATAAATCGGTAATGTCAGTTTGTACTACAAGAGGCTGTTGCCGTAACCTTGACCTGAACCTTCGGACACGCCAGGTCAAAATGGACATTTACGGAAAAACGTTGCCACCATCCAACCCTTCGCTAAGTATGACGCTGGCACAGCCTCCTTTTCCAAGAAAAAAGTCAGTTTTAGAAACAATGCATGTCAGACTGCTGCGGCCTTGACCTTGCAAGAACACCCTTCAATGTCTACGTCACGAAGGGTCTTGTCAGCTGTGACGCTTTCAAAATATTTGCTGGCAGTAATAGGCGCCATTGTTGAGAGATCCTCGTGATATGGTTGTTCCTGTGTACTGACGATCTTGACCTTTTGAAGTCGGAATAAACAAGACTAGAGGCTTGTTCAGGAGTACAAAGCGCTGCATGAGCGCTTCATGTTGGCAATTGAGCGCTCTTTGCCTCTCCTGAACACCTACAGATTTAGTGCAGCGCTTCACTTGTTAATAATAATAATAATAATAATAATAATAATAATAATAATAATAATAATAATAATAATAATAATAATAATAATAATAATAAGTATAATAATAATAATAATAATAATAATAATAATAATAATAATAATAATAATAATAATAATAATAATAATAATAATACAGACTATTTGTACGCACATACGATACCTTCCCTAATAAGCAAGCTCATGGCGTTTACAATGAAAAAGTCCACACTCATACAAAGCATTCCAACACTCGCACACTGTACAGTTGAAATAAAATAAAAATTAAATACAATACAGTTAATTAAATAACAGGCAATAATCAAAACACGAAACATAAAAGATCCGCCTTGTGAAGCACTTCACTGCTCGTCAGGAAAGACTGACCGGAACAGGTGTGTCTTGAGGGAGGTTTTGAACAGAGACATGGAATCAGAGTGACGGACAGGGAAAGGTAGGCTATTCCTCGTTACATGGCCGATGTAAGAAAAAGCTCGCTGTCCCTGGGTTTTCCCTGGGTTTGTTAAAAGGGAGGTACATTTTCTGCGCCCCATGTTGTGTTGCTAGACGCTAAGAAAGTATTTTCTTTGCGACAGACATCGTTTATGCACTTTTAAATGTATTCTGCATGAATAAAATCCCCACTACTGTGTCATCCTTACTTGCCATTATTCGCGTATACAGAGCGCTTGGGGCAAATTAAGCCCGTTCCAGTCCCAAAATGATGTTTCTGAGGGTATTTTACTCATCGACGGCCAGTGCGGGATCGAAGACGCCATTTTGAAAATCGTGTGAATCACCTCGGATCTGTGATGCACAGCGCTGCTCAGCGCTCAGTGAATCACACCCCAAAATTGCTGTTCAGGAGTGAAACACGTGCAGCGCTGTGCAGCGCTTCGCAGCGCTGCGCCTCCTGAACAAGCCTACAGTCATACCCAAAGAGATCCTGTTATCAACTTGCCAAGTACCAAGTATCGATGACAGGATCAGTTTATGAAAAAACGCTAGCTGTGTCGTAGGTCAGAAATTCATTACCTCCGCCAGGTCCTTGACATTAGAGAATGGTCAGTGATGATGGTGTCAATAGAGAAACCTTACCATCCATGATTCTTCTGCCACTTTTGGTGATGATGCACTGTAAAGTTTCCAAGAAAATTGCTGTGTTAAAGTTTGTACACACACACATACACATACACACACTCACACACACACACACACACACACACACACACACACACACACACACACACACAGACATAAACACACACACACACACACACACAAACACACACACACAAACACACACGCGCACGCGAACGCGAACGCGCGCACACACACATACACGCACGATGACGAACTAATTTGTTAACTGAAACGCAGAAAGACACAGAGACCAACAAACAGACACATGTACACAAACATATAAATGGGAACAGGGACAGGCACACAGACACACAGATTGGTACACAGACACGCAGACAGACACACAGATAGGTACACAGACACGCAGACAGACAGACAGACATATAGACACAGACACAGATACTCAGGATGATCTCACAGACAGGATGACACAAAGACCGACAGATGCTCATGTGGATGCATGCATACACGCACACGCACGTAAACACGCACGCACACGCACGTAAACACGCACGCGCGCGCACACATACACACACGCACGCACATACACACACAAGCACGCACGTACACACGCTCACACACATACCAACAGAGGCAGACATATGTATACACATACGTACGCAAAGAGAGTGTTGGGAAAGTGAAAGTGAACAAACAATCCAAATCTGAAGAAAAAAAGTAATCTAAATAGAATCAAAAGTATTGATTGCCGCGATTACGCCTGCGGAATTTGCACAGCGATCTAAGGGACGCAACTCCAAGTAGACGTTTTTGTCCAGAGTTGTTCGCCCTTTTTACGCTGCTGACTGCTACGGAAGGGGAGAGTATGGCAGTCGATACGTGTGGCCTCTGATCCGCTATCGACGCTTGCGTGGCCGCTGATCAAACGAGCCGTTGACACGGATGCAGCCGTGTGTATGAATGGATCTCCTCACCAACAGATCCATGGAGAACGCCACTGCGGTGAGTACCTGTTGCTACGCGGAGCTTCAAGCCTCCATTTCCTCCGCTTGGTCACGCTGCTCTGTTGATTGGCACCGCACCAGACGTTTTCTGAGACCTTCCGTTGCTGCACGACACAGAACTTCCTCTTGTGTTGGAATCGAACTCTAGCTTCCTCCTACATACTTCCCCCTTCAAAAATGCTGTGTCTTTTATTTCTGCGTCTGGGAGATTTTGAGATGTCTGTGCAGCAGTGTTTGCGTGCAGTGAATGCAAGAATTATGTTGGAAGAGAGAGAGAGAGAGAGAGAGAGAGAGAGAGAGAGAGAGAGAGAGAGAGAGAGAGAGAGAGAGAGAGACAGAGAGAGAGAGAGAGAGAGAGAGAGAGAGAGAGAGAGAGAGAGAGAGAGAGAGACGTTTGCCACGGGAGTCTCGAGAGGTGTGGGATCGTCTGCCGATGTTATTTCGGTAGCGGGCTGGGTGCCGTTGTCTCTGTGCCTCTCTCCCTTTGCCTCTAGGGCAAAAGCGAGCTCCTTATCGATCGAAGGGTAGGCTCTGGTTGCCATGGAAATGCAAGATCTAATGGTAGTCCCTGCAGGCGCGGCCAGGTAAAAACAAGTAAGGCAGGCCAACTCTTGCTTCAGGTCATCTACAAGGGATTGAAGGTGGGGGGGGGGTGGGGGAGAGGGTGGAGAGACCTGAGGTGGGGGTTGGTTTGGGGTACAGGGATGAAGAAGGGGAGAAGGGCGGAGGACGGAATGGAGATTGGGGTCTTGGTGGGAGGTGGGAAGAGGGGGGGGGGGGGGGTTAAGGGGAGAAGTAAGGTGAAAAAGATGAGAGACAATTTAAGATAATGGACAAACTGCAGATAATGGGAGGAAAAAGTGACTGAGAAAAGAACGGAAGGAAGTAGGAATGGGTTCAAGAGATGATGGAAGGAAGAATGAAAGAGTAAGCTGAAGGACTGACCGAAGTCGAACGAATAGCATGGGAGGACGGACGGAAATCGAATAAATAGAATGGGGGAAATGACAGAGGAAATGACTCAAAGAAGACGAGGAAAGCAGGGGAAAGATTATTGATAGTGGAAGACGGAGGATGAGGGGACGAGTAGATAAAAGTCGAATACTTTGAAGGGAAAATAGACGATGGATTACTGGAAGATGGGGGAAAAGGAAAGGCAGTTAATAAGAGGTAATGGCCGGAAGAATGATACAAGATAGAGAATGAGATGGAAAGACAAAAACATAAAGGAGAAGAAAATGAAGAACAGTGTAAATAATTCAAAGATAAGGGACATAGGTTCTGAAGAAAACTCAGGAGGTAAAGAGAGTCAAGCAGAGATGGATTAAAAGAAGGAACGATGACAGCTTTTGTAAATGGGAGACGAGATGAGGAAAAGGTGGAGACATTTGTGGGCCTAAAATGATAGAAAAGGAGATGGACTTTCTAGATAAAATGATGAGTCACGAGACAAACATGGCAATTATAGATAGGAGGTAGGAAGATGGAAGGAGTGATTGTTAGATGAGAGGAGAAATAAAAAAGAGGATGAAAAACAGGATGGGAAAGCCGATGAATGACAGAGCATTGATGGATTCTGAAGAAAAAGATGGCGACAGGGTTAGAGGAATGGACGTGCAAAGGCAGAAAAGATGGATGATAACCACGTTTGAAGGAAACACGCTCACAGAGAAGATCCGGTAGAGAGCAGAAATGTCACACGAGATCTAACGAATGTTGGAATATTCAGTCAAAGTAGAGAAAAGAACAGGATGTATGTAAAAAGCGGAGATCAGTAAAAAGTAAAGTGAGGGTAAGCGACATGAAAACGGGGTTATTAATAGTAAAAAGAGGACATGTGAGTCAAATCTGTTCTCATGAAGACGACATCATCAAGCGTTAGCGCCAAACAAACTGTCTCTGCTCAAGGCAGTGTCTCCCGAAATAAAAGAAAATGATTTCTGGTGTCTTTAGTGCCGTAGGAAAATATTGTTGCTTTTGTTGTTGTTGTTGTTGCTGTTGTTGCTGTTCTTGTTGTTGTAGAAGTTAGCAAACGAGAAAGAATAACCTATGCCAAATGCTGATATCGCTTGGACTGCTCACGTTCTAATGCATATTTTTCGACGTCGTCGTATTCATTATCATCATCATCGTCGTCGTCGTCGTCGTAACAGTCATCATAGACATCATCATCATCGTTGACATTCATTCACATATCACAGAGATGGACTGCACAGGAAAATGCCATTTTCTGCATGTAGCATTGTGTAGCACTTGTGATTCAGAAGACGTGAAATGAGAATCTTTGAAAGGGGAACATGTGATTCATTGAATTATCGGTAAGAATCATCCTTCTTCAATAGACTAGGTGCTAGGAATATATGCATATCACCTAGTTCGAAGTGGGGTGGGCGAATGTATGAAGAACGTTAGTTTTGAGAAAGTGCACAGAAAAACAAAGCAACTGCAGGAGCTACAACACAAAACACAAGGACAGTAAAGTGTAAGTCCAAGTGATACGAATTATTTCAAATTAACATACCCTCAAGTAGGTACCAAAAAAAGTGGAACTGTGTGAGGTGAGAACTACAGGTGAGCGGGTCAGACAATCAGGAGAGAAAACAATCAAGCCAGGAACAGAAAAAGACAGGACATTAGAACACACACGAAAAGAGAAAGAGGCCTGGAAAGGATGACATTTTGTCATGCACTGAGTACAACATACGACCGAAACTGCTCAGTGCTCCCTCCGCTCTCGATTGGAACCCCTGGCTGTTGGGCTTCAGGACCTTCTCCTGTGGCTCAGCCTGGGACTGTCCCAAGCAGCCAGGCCACCAGGATGCTGAATGGGTTGAGACCCAATGTTTCAACCCCGGGCCTGTCCCTGAAGACTTTGTAGAAGAGTTTGCGTGGCACACTCCCACCTCTACCCACCACCCCTCATGTACAGTGCTGCCAATAGAATTTCATATATCCACGAGTGGATCATTGTTGTCACAGCTGGTTTTACTCATTGGCTGATAACATTTTCCAGGCAATGTTTACTTTATCCCGCAATAAAAAGTAAATGGTTTCTCGTCACAAGAAAATTTCCTTTGAGACTGAAATCCTCCCAGCGAACCTGGATGTAAAGGGTAATAGCTGTGGTCGTTTTGCCCTGAGGGGATTGTCTTGGAATACGAAACAAAACCCTTTATATTTTTCATAGCTCAATGTTGACTTTCTCTCCTGCTTTCTCGTACATTTGAAAAAAAGACTATTGTTTCATTTGCAGAAGAATGGATCAATAATTCAATTTGTCCATTAGTCCGTACTTTTTCTGATACAAAGCTTTCCTTGCAAACAATTCACCAAAACAATAACACGACTATAAGTTGCTACAAGTAGCACTAAAGAGCCTTATTCACCGAAATTGAAGAACCTTTTCAACACCTGCTGCATAACAGTAGTGAAAGCATGTCATTTAGGCAATGCTGAAACAGAAAGTTGACAAATGGGTCGTTGATCTGGCTTTGCAGAAGACGGACTACCAACAAGTAACTGCAAACCGGGATTGCTTTTAAATAAATTTAACAGAAATACTGGTCCGGGAATGTATGACGAGACAAAACTTTCGATGTTTTGTGCTACATACTTCTTGCAGCTGTTATTTGTTTGTTTGTTTGCTTGCTTGCTTGCTTGCTTGCTTGTTTGTTTGTTGTGTTTGTTTTGTCCTGACGAAGGGTTTAATGAAACGTCGACCGGTTTATCTCATCTCACATGCCCTGACCAGTGTTTTTGTTAAAATCATTTGCATAAGACATAGACAAACGCAAATGTATCTTGCTGGGGTCGTTTAGTCCAAGCACATACATGTAAAAGATAAGAATAGCAAAGTTTACTTCGAAACGGGCGCCTGTGACGCCAGAAGCAGCTGTATGTGATTTTACAAGAACGCAACTAATAGAAAACACACGGTAAAGATAAAGTTAACACGGCAATAAGAAATTCCAAGGAAAGCATCGTCTATGCCCAATATGCGTCTGCTACAGTCTGCATCTCCGGCACTCTGTGCTTTGGGTCTTTTGCTGAGAAAGTTTAGATCAGTGGTGAAATCCTCGTCGTGCCTCTGCCAACGAGTTCTTTCTGTCTCTTTTGAGATAGAAGATTCTGGAATTAGCTAAGCATGCTCTGCGTTTGTTTGGACCCCAGTGTGTAAAGGCGCAGCTTTTGTGGTGTTGCGTTCTCGCCATGAGTTGGGGAGGCTGGATATCCAACTTTGACAGGGACCAACGCCGCTAAATATGAACTTCAGATAAGCTTCAATGATGGAGTAGACCCACCAAAGTAATGAATTTGAATAGGCAGTTATCATTATCATTATTACCATAGATGTGTACGAGTTCGTGCCTCAAATGGACAAACCTCCAACCACGGCACCTTGAGGTCACTGCTGCCGACAGAACCCTCTGGCGTGCCACCACCCGAAAAGCTGCAAGAGCTTTTGAAGATTCCCACCAATGTCGCCTTGAAGCTGCGTGAGCAAGGCGACACAGCTGCTTCAACCTCTGTCCAGACCGGCGTTCCTTGCCCTATCTGCAGCCGCATGTGTGCCTCGGAGTTCGGACATCGGAGCCATTTGCGCATCCACAGATGATGGCACATCGTGTCGTCCTCCTCGACACGCGAGAGACAACCAAGAAGAAAAAGACGAGCTCGTTCCGCAACCCATCTTTCCACAGCGTTAGTCTTCCGTGACTTTTGATCATTTCCCACGGTGACTTTGTCCTAAAACTCAAGTTGACTTTCATTCCCAGACATTGAATCCTCTTCTGAAATCATGATCAGCAATCTTCTCGTAAAGAGCCACTGTGATGAGATGCCGTCAGTAGGATTCCCTCGGCGGGAATGGGGAGTACAAGGATCGGCATTAGATGAAACGGCCTTATCGAAACTAACGTTTGACGTTTGGTGATAGTCGTGTGATACTATCGGTGGGGCTTCGTGGAAGACGGTAACTGTGTGTTACAGTTACGAAAACACGCGTTACATCGCATGTTGTGGAATGATCAATAGAGGGAAAGCTTCTTTGCAGTAGTGGCTTTAAGGACACACATGATAATGAAGGTGGTTGTATTTTTGTCTCAATTGACCAAAATATTCTTGTTGATCATATAATCTCGCCTGACTCTGACTGATCGTGTACACATGAAAAGTTGTCGAGTTAAAGGGAAATCTATCTAATATGAGTTGATCTTTAGAGTACCAGTTTACTTACAGAATGGAGTGGTAGCATCAGAGCAATGCAGAAATGTATGCGTCTTACGACTTGCTTCTGTGTAGATTAGTAGTATGTTGGATTTTTGCATTGAGTGGGTTGAGTTGAGTTGGGTTTGTCAACGTTAGGTTAGGTAAGGTTATTAGCATTGGGTCAGGTTGGGTTGGGTTAGTTGGATGGTTCATGTGACAAAAAAGGACGTGAGGAAAAAAGTGGAAAGGACAGGAAGAAACAACTATTACTGCGATGTTAGCTCTCCGTTATATCCCTGGACACACATCGCTTGTAGTGGTCCGGGGTAACACGTCCTTTAACACGGGAAAGGCAACGACTCAAATGCCCCCAAGTTTCATCCTCGGAAGCGATTTCCATGACACCAGAGCACATCTGTGATGGAATAACCTTTCACTTGTATTTTTCTTTTGAAGCGGTCACAGTTGAGAAGTGGAAAAGCTTTGGCGATTTCTTCTAATAGTGAACTGTAATAAACTCGTGTCATCCAGCTGACGTGAGGCCGACCGTTCATTCGGTCTCATATAGCGATGGAACCAGTCGCCTCAAGAGTTGACCTTTGACTGATTACATGAGAAGAGACGGTCAGTGCACATGAACATAAAACTTGTTTTCGTTTTTGCGACAGTCAACTTTGTTTCGTGATGAATTTTGTACGCGTGTCTGTGGACGACTAATGAAATCT
The DNA here is from genome assembly GCA_034096865.1 of Theodoxus fluviatilis. Lineage (NCBI taxonomy): Eukaryota > Metazoa > Mollusca > Gastropoda > Cycloneritida > Neritidae > Theodoxus > Theodoxus fluviatilis. The sequence continues at coordinate 100,702 of JAWQFJ010033802.1, forward strand.
GTTAAGAACACAAAAGCGTTTCGCACACATCAGCCTGCAAGCACGAATCCGCATACAGCATGTCAAAGAGCAAAACAAAAAAAATCCTGAAAATATCTTGCTGATCAAAACTTCTTTGCACAAAATGCAATACATGTTACCTTACGCACAGAGAATACTGTACCCGAACAATTATTAGTTTCTTCTTCCCTTGATTTTCGGATACATGAGACTACGGACAAAGAAGGCAAGGATAGTAGATTACTTTAGAGGGTAGGGATGCTTGATCATTTACTTGAAATGACGTGGGTTGCCATCTAGCCACAGCCTAACCGCGAGCATTCTAGTTCACTAGAGACTTTGCCTACCGGCGAAAGTGTCTCTAGCCCAGTTGACATCACGTGATGGAAGGTTTTCGTCCAAAATATGCAAATAGAGGTCACACGAGAGGCTTGTGATCTGAGAGCCGATCTGCTCCCTGACACAAGCTGTTAAAGTAGTTCTAAGACTATTTCGCACAAAACTCTTAACTTACTCTTGTTGAGGCAATAAACAAGCGTTTATTCGATAAAATAAAATGTTTGTGTTGAAATGGAAACAAGTTTTGACATCTGAATGATTTTTGTAAAAAGTGGAGAGAAAAAAGTATCAGAACGAACTATTTTTGGCACAATCCTGTAATGCGAAGGGTCAAGTCTATTACGCATTCATTGCGAACTGTGCCAGAGTCAATACTGACTCGGGTTCACAGAATGAACCGCGAGTGCCATATCCGGCCATATGCGATTAAAAGGGCATATTTCGACTCCAGCGTTTGCCGTTTCCTTTCCATCCCAGAGTTTCTTTTTAAAACGCATTATTTCGATGTCGTCAATATTTTCCCATACATCTCCCCTTCGTCCCCTTATCACGTCCGTCTTTTCACTCTGCTTATCCTATCGTTTCCTCAGAGGAGGTCTGTGTCCTTTCACTTTTCGTTCCCCTGCGGCCATCTTTCCATCTCGCCCTCTGCGGGGGCAGGCAAGACTTTCAAGCGTGATTCTTTCATCCCGGCGCCTAACTACTTCCATTCCCCTGCAGAATCCCCAGCCTCCAGGCCTCTTCATGGCGACCCCTCCCCAGCAACTCCATATGGACTCCTAGTACGGGTCCAGCACGGCGGCTTTTCAAAGAGGGAAATTGCTAGACTCCCGGCTGGATGAAAAGGGCTTTGGGTCGACCGCCTGGGGCTTCTCTCTCTTTCCTTGGAGTGAATTCAGTGCTGCACCCTCAGCGGAATAGGGGCCAGAATTAGGGACCTTTACCACACTTCGGGCACGCGTGGCTGGGGAGTGCTCACCTGTGGTAAAGCACACGGGAGCATCCTCGCCGGCTAAAGAGCGATAAATATCAGAGGTTATCGATTATACTCTGCATCGATCGGCCAGGGACTAGCTTTCATCCTCGTGTAGCGAGCTGTCGAATCGGGCCTGGTACACCGAGCGCGGAGGAGGAGATGTCCCCTTCAGCAAACTAATTAGCCGTCGCATCCAATGCGCATCTGGTAATGATGGACTCTCTATGGCCGGAGCGTCGGGACGCCAGGGGGTCGTTCTAGTGGCCGGAGATGGATGCGAATGCCCGCTTGGCCAGGCAGCCGTCCCCCCATTGCTGCCTTCTCAACGAGGCAAGGTGGCGCGGGGGCCAGAACGTGATCAATCGCAAGCTGTTGTTATTCCGTCAATAAAGCCGTCCTGAAGCGCGAGGTACTCTCGCCCTCCGTGGTGGAGCTGCAGGAAGCTGGTGTGTGAAAGCACCAGTCCCGGGACCTTTGCCTTAAC
>JAWQFJ010033802.1:107500-136684 GCA_034096865.1 Theodoxus fluviatilis
AGATAATCATTTCAGAACGTCGCACGATGTGAAGCTGCAGTGATTGCTTCTCATGTTGATGGTGATCACGTCCTTTGAACTTTCTCTTCTCTCGTCAGTGATATTTCTTGCCTTTGTCATGTGTCTGTTACCAAACAGGCTGTACCAGCATTAATGCTCGGGATCATATTCGTGTCCTTTAGTTAGGAGGCACATCAATAGAATATTGTCATTGGAGACCCAATAACAAGAGCGCAAGATGCATTATAATGCCTGACATCGAGCCTATAGGACTGAGGAGTAACCATCAATCTGATAGTGCCCACCTATTCTAAGAGACGCAACTTATCGGAATACTCCATGAGGCATAAGGGCATCGTATCAAAGGTCCCCATATAGCGGCATAATTCCATGTTGTGCAGCAGGTATTCTTGGCAAGCCAGGAACAGACCTCATGAAGGTCATCATGCCCTTCATGGTGATTGGAGATTTCATTTTCTTACATAAGTTGCGTCACTATTGTTGTGTGGGTCACGCGTCTGAATCCCGTGAGGAGCCGGGCGCTGATTGGTCGCGAGATTTTGCTTACTTCGCGCTGTTTCCTGTTGATTGGTTACCTATTTATGTAAATAGGACCCACTGTATCCTTGCACTTTGAATTGAGATATTGATATATTTCCATATCAGACCGATAAATATTCTTATATTCTTCAGAATAACTTATTTTCTTGAAAACTGTGAGCGTGAAGAACTTTGCGTTCAACATTTCTGCGGGGCCGATTTCCTCAGCAGCCAATCAGCCAAAACAACGCGGGAAAAGAAATTATGCATACGACTGAGCTACATGATAGTATCAACAAAGACGTATTTGGTATCACATAACTGAGTGGTGCGCAGCTATTTTAGACAACGAATCAGCGCTCGACTTCGCGCGGGATTCTGTCACGGTTTTGTATGGGGCTTTTCACAACTAGTGTCTCACTGACACACCAAACAATGGATGCCCATGGACTCTTTGAGCGTTGAGTCTCAGCTTCTACTGAACATATCAGAACTCCACACATCTTGTGCATCCAAGCATCCTCTCTCATCAGCTGGACTGGCGTGGTCTTCGTAGATTCAAGGTCAGCTTCAGTGGTGCTTACGCAGCTGGTCTTGTCATATCCTAGACCGTAGAGTATCCTAAAACATAGAGCGTGACCTACTTGCATATTATTAACATGACGAAATACGGGTTTTCATCGTTTTCTTTCACCTTATTACCCGATCAAATGGTACTTTCCTCTAGAAATGTTTGTGTAATCACACGCAACAAAGACAAAAAGCTTTGAGTCCGAGATGTCATAAAACGCTCACCGTTACAACCGGCTAATCACAGTTAACAAGAGTAGGCGGGGGAAAGTCATCTCTGCGGGGCATTGTCCAACCACAAGATTTGGCGAGTGAACACGTCATGTTAATTATATGCAACTAGTTCACGCTCTACGTTTTAGGATACTCTACGGTCTAGGATATGGCAGTCTCACTTAGTGCTTACCCAGCTTATCAGGCCCTTCAGCATACACTACCTTATGTTATTATACGTAACACAACAGAGACTCACATAACACTACAGCATAATAATACGTATTGAAGCGTGATATTTTGATACGACGTAGAGCATTGGTGACAGTGATCTTTTGCTTTGACAATACTTGTTTTGTTTGTTTGTGGAAGTGTCTGACTGTCTTACAGCCTATTTCTCTCTCTGTCTCTCTCTGTCTCTGTCTCTCTCTCTCTCTCTCTGTGTACGCGCGTGTGTGAGTCTTTCTCTCTCTCTCTCTCTCTCTCTCTCTCTCTCTCTCTCTCTCATCTCGGGAGCAAGCGTTCTTTAAGGTGAAACATTATGAGCCGCTCTTCTTGGAACAGGTCATCAACGAAGCAGAACCAGCACGAGCAAGCTGCGCGGGTACTAAGGAAATAACGGACTGTTCAGCCTCGACAATATCGCGATCAGCCTCCTTGTCTGTGCGCGTATAAGTCGCTAAACTGGGCGCCAGTCTTGATCCTGTTCATGCACACACACTTTTTTTTCTCATACAAATTTGTAATGGACCACTGATCTAAACATAACAATTTTTCGTTCGTTCTCTCTCTCGCTCTGTCTCTCTCTCTGTCTCTCTCTCTTTCTCTCTCTCTCTCTCTCGCTCTCTCTCTCTCGCTCTCTCTCTCTCTTTCTCGCGCGCGCGCGCGCGATCTCTCTCTCTCGCTCTCTCTCTCTCTCTCTCTTTCTCTCTCTCTCTCTCTCTCTCTCTCTCTCTCTCTCTCTCTCTCTCTCTCTCTCTCTCTCTCTCTCTCTCTCTCTGCCCCCCTTCTTCCCCATCTCTCTCTCATCCACATCCACCCTCCCCACCCGATCATCCCCGAGGCGTGATAGCTTAAAGAGAAGGGTCGGTAGAGATCCTTGTAGCTTTTTACCAGCCTTTGCAGATATCTTGAGGACTATTTTTCACTGTGTTTACACGAGAGAAGACCGACTTACGGCGCAAGCCACGAGAGACGCCTCCTAGATTAGGTGGAACCCATGCCTGTAATGCTATCAGACCCTGATCCAGTGGTTCTGCCAAGGATGTCCCCATTCAGCACGCAAAATGCACAAGGGGAATTATGTAACACCACACTCGCAGGAAAAGATGCAGAAAGCAACATTGTTGCCCGTCCATGGCAAACAGCAGAACTTCAATTAAGAAGATAGAGCGTGTTGCTCTTTTTCGGTGGAATCACGCAGGCACGAATGGTCAACAGAGCAGAGCAACTGAAAGTTCTCTGTCGATAGGGCAGCAGCTGTGGAGGTCTTAGTCGTTATTTCACGTGCGTTTCCCTGGCAGGACTGGCATCCTGGAAGTGGAGGGGAAGGGTCCTTACAGGGATGTTGTTTTTCATGTCATGCAAGGTGGCAGGTAATCGATTCTGCTGCCGTGGCATGGGGCTTCATCGGAGACGGGGACTGTCAGCGTGGGGCAGGGAAAGGTGCACGCAAGGTCCTTGAAAAATTGCCCCGTTTCCCTGAACACACGCCACGTGAGGGAAACCACATGCCCAGAGACAGGGTGAGATCGATACAAAGATCGATGCAAAGCCCCCGAGAAGATTGTCCACTTTGCTCCGAGCTCGATGCATGTTTAGGAAAATGTCTCAACCGCCTTTGCAATGACAATGGTCGGAAGAGGTGATTGATGTTGTCCAAGGAAGTTAAGCATTGACCAACAACAAAACATTATGTCGAAGCCTGGGCGTCATTTTATCTCTTTTAAAGTGCATGCATTTGCGTCTACTGTTTATCGAATACTAAATGATTCCATTTCATTGATCCCCCTGTGGGTTCGGGGTAAGAATTGACCCACTGCGTCTCCCGTCTCCCTACGCGATTCGTAAGAGGCGAATAACTAGGGACACCGTGACTGGATTACGTTTACTCTAAACTGTTCTAGTGATTTTCGTGCTTAATGGCTTTACATAGCCTACACAGGCTGATATGCCGTAAAACACCTTCCATCCATCCAGTTCATTGACGATGCAGATTTGGCTGCAGCTGAGCATATGTGTTTCCAGACTGCAAACCTAGTGTAATATGGATACCTTTTTGAAGACGTGTATGATTGTAGGAAAAAGAAGAAAAAGAAAACAGAGTGGGAGGAAGTGGGCAGTATCATTTCGAGGAAATGACCGTCGAAAATTTGATTTGATTTGCAGAATGAGATACTTTTCCAATCGCATCCAAGTACATTATACTCCTTTTGAGTTTACTAATGGTGGCTCCGTATTTTGTCAGGGGTTTTGTTGAAGTTTCTGTAGGGTTTCTTTTCCAAATTATTATTCAGGTTACGTTTTTTATTAAAAGGTACATAAATGTCAAAGTTATCTATGTCCCTAACTGCTTGTTTTATTATGTGTTTACGACACTGCCCGTACGCCCTGTCAGATCCAAACGCCCGGTCTAGTCAGAAAATTCCCTCTAAATTGCAGGTAAGCTCATAAACACGAAGAGTAATGTTGCTGTCTCGCTTCAAGCGCTGTGTGTGTGTGTGTGTGTGTGTGTGTGTGTGTGTGTGTGTGTGTGTATGTGTGTGTGTGTATGCATTTGAAAAGTCATTGCACTAATATTTGTCTACAGTCCATATTGAGAAATTCGATTTTTCTCCTTTCGAGTTCCATTTACAGATGGAACCTGTTTTCCTGGTAATCAAGAGCTTCCATTACCAGTTCAAAGCTAAAGATACTGCACTTACGCTCGCCAAGAGCAAAGAGCTTGTTAGCTTTGCTTCCTCAGTCCGTCTGGCTTACAAGCTGCCATAAAGTCTCAGTGATCCCCCCCCCCCCCCCCATGTCCGTTTCTCTAATGCATCTATTCGTAAAGAGATAAAGCTTTCGCTGAGCCTTTGCTTGATTGTCAAACAATTTTATGTTTCTGTGCTTAAGAGCAACTTTATTTGTTTTGCGACCTTCTTGTGTCTGTTTAGCAGATCTTTGAAAGGAGTATGCAAACATCTTTTCGTAGTCACTACAGCGCTACACTGTTAAAAGCATACGGATTTTTTTCTATGTATTTTCAAATTAATGAACGCCTCACTACGTTGCATGACGTTCTTTAACGAATTCTGCGCATTTTCAAAGCGTAGCATAGACAGAGCGTTACCCAGTTCACATTACACTACACAGCGGAGAGCAGCCTCTTGCAAAGAGCACGTATGCAGTCCGAGGTCGAGCCACTGGAGCACGGCCACGAAAGCCACGTGATACCGGGTTCCAGCTGATTGCAAGGGCATCTGGTGGCAGCAGTCAAATGCGAATCTCTCCGCACCCATCGCTGGTCTTTGCAGCAGCCGAAAGCGGTGGCACGTTTAGCCATCGCGTGGAAGTGGGAGGCGTGCAACCAAGAGATCTTAAGTTCCTGGCGAAAGACAGAACCAATTGGAAGGCGGCTGCAAGGGAAGCGTGAGCATTCTTTCGAGAAGTCCGGAGAGAGCCGACTCGCCATTGCCAGGGAGAGAAGAAGGGCTGCTACTCAGGACATCTGCAGAACAGTCTTCCACTGTCCCCTCTGTCCCTGTCAATGTAGCTCGCGTATCAGTCTGGCAAGTCACACTGTCCCCTCTGTCCCTGTCAATGTAGCTCGCGTATCAGTCTGGCAAGTCACATGAACACATACGTATTTGGAGGAGACTAGTCTGCACAGTCTGCCTTTGTCGCTCGCAACAGGCTACCATGAAGGAGGTCAGAGGGTGACAGCGAAAGAAATGACCCTTTCCAAAAGCATGGCAGTGGATCTGTCCGCGCTCCGACTACTTACGTGAGGGTAAATTGAACTCAGTGATAGGACCACGTCATTGAGCAGCTCCATCTGCCCATCGCTCTGTGTCTCAAGGTTCAGTGAAGGTTGACGAAGGCGGCAGCTTATAAGACCTAGATACGCAGACGTTACGATACCCGTGCAGGGAAGCTTCCGAGCGAGGCCCACCGTGCCTGTATGATAAGAATCACAAGGCGAGGATGATTGTAGGATGTTCATTCGCCTCCTGCTTGCATGCTTCCCATGTCACTGGATTCGTGCTGAAAAACAAAACGAGTATATATAGTGGTCGAGGATCAGAAGAATAAAGTGCGCGGATCCAGCGCCCAGTAGTGGATTGAATGTCCCAGTGGAAATCAAACATCCTTTCCGTTACCTTTCATGGCAGTCAGAAAATGCCAGTTGAAGGTCAAATTGTTGCATTTCTGCGAAGCTCATCCGTTATTCTTGTTGTTTTCTCCTCAAAAAGAAGATTTGATTGAAGATAAATAATGCATGCATATGGTTGTTTATTCTCGAAAGAACGTCATGGGTTGATCGACGGTGGTGCATACAAGTTGTGGCACTTTAGAAACCTATCGTAAGAAGTTCTAGTCGAGCAGTTTTTCCTGTCATAAAGGACCGAATCTGCGTGGCAAATGCCTCCACATCGGGAACCTCATTTACCAATCGTGAACGGAACGACATTTCAATTTTTATTAAAACGCTGAAGTAACTTCTGTTAAAGCTATTTTAAAAAAAATCCCGGCAAAATTAACGTGAATGGTGACGCAAGTCAAGTTGTTTCTTGTCTCAGCAAATGACTTGTAGCTTTTTTGGACACGTTGCATAGGTCACGTAGAGGATGACGGTAGCGTATGTCATTACACTCGTGCAGTAAGGCGCTTGGTCAAGACGTGACAATAACAACAAGAACATAGAAATCTATTTTCACTGACTTTCGTTAAGATAGAAAGTGGTTAAGCTGAGATGTTTCAGTAGAAGAAGGGAAGAAAATCTCAGATCAAAAGCTTGTACACTGAAGAGCAGGGGAATAAAGTCACCATGCTTTATGGGAAAAGACTCCATTGGAGATGGCATCTAAGTGGATGAAGGAATGGCTGACTTCGACGACAGAATAATGACATGGCGCCAAATCACCTATGCATTTTCCCTGGCCAGCAAAAATCCATGAATATCAGATTCAGACCTCAAGCGTCGTTTCTGCAGCATACATCCCAGTGTCCCGATGCATTCAAGCAAGCGAGCCCATCTTCTTGGAAAATCATCGGCTCGAAAAATGGGTCGCCTCTCGTCATGAATACCGCGATTGGTTGCCTACGGTTTTGGGAGATGCGGACCCATTGCATTGGTATCACTGGCTTTCGCAGGGCATCGTCTGTTGCATGGAGGACCTCAGACATGAATATTCAATGCGACCACTTCAAATCCATCTTGTCGAGAGCTTGTTCCGATCGGGAAGACCCTGGAGCTACCGACCTTTGCGTCCAGGCTGAAAAAGTCGGGCTGATATCTGCCCAGCTCTGGCCTATCCTCTCTGAGCAGCCTTTGATCGCCATCGGAGACAGCAGGCGGGCAGAGCTTGTTTTTTTATACCGAGCCCTGATAGCGTGCAGTCCTGACAACGGCCTCTCGCACTTTGCTCTGCCCGCTCCTTTGGATGGAGGTGTCCTTCCGCAGAGACTGCTCTCTCTCTTGAGTCAAGGTAGCGTCCTCATCATTTGTTCATCTGCACGTCTGCAGTAAGGGGGCAAAGGATGTTGTTTGCATGTGCCATAGTCATGTTTGTCCGTAGTGACGAAGTTGTCCTTCGAAATATGCACAGATTTCTCTGTTGTAGTGCTCTGCACTTTCGGTCGTCAGTGTTGGTTGTCATATTTTATGTATGGTATTGTCGTTGACTCTTTGGATATTCAATTATCTCAATGATTTTGTTATGTACGCATTACTTCACGTTCCTGCTCAACAAGTTGCATGTAAATAGTTCAGATTTTGTGAAAGAAGGCTCTTGTACTGCTCAGTCATGATGACTGCAATGGTGTATCAAAACAGTCTACACATTTTCTCACTGCGTGTTACGGTAAAACTGTCTCTACGAAGACGGTTATCGCAAGTTTAGTGACTGAACATTCTCACACTCTGTATGACGACAAAGTCAGCAACGATGATCTAGTGTTGACACCTTTAATGTCACAACATAGCCACATTTAAAGATCCAGCATAGGAAGTACACAGACGCACCAGTCCACATCAAAGTACACTTCAATGCCACTGTGACGTAGTCGGTGTTCCCTGGTCGCTGTCTGACGCTCGCCACTCCATTGCCTTGCAGGGCTGGTCAGGGGGATCAGCCTGGCTCCACTCCACCTCGGCCCCCGAGGCCAGGGATTCCGCCGTGTCCTTCGTGGTGGACCTGCAGATCCGCAACAAGTCCGAGCCTGCGGGGGCGGGCAGCATGATGGTGTGCACGCAATGGGAGCCTGCCAACCACCTCATCTTCCAGCTGGCCAACGCCGCCATCTTTGGCGGTCTCCTGGCCCCGGATACTACCTACGGCGTGCTCTGTCTCCACAGCCTCTTCGTACTGGGTCAGTGGTGTGGGTACATGGAGCTGTAGCTCAGTGTTTGGGTACATGGAGCTGTAGCTCAGTGTTTGGGTACATGGAGCTGTAGCTCCGTGTTTGGGTACATGGAGCTGTAGCTCAGTGTTTGGGTACAAGGAGCTGTAGCTCGTGTTTGGGTACATGGAGCTGTAGCTCCGTGTTTGGGTACATGGAGCTGTAGCTCAGTGTTTGGGTACAAGGAGCTGTAGCTCGTGTTTGGGTACATGGAGCTGTAGATCCGTGTTTGGGTACATGGAGCTGTAGCTCAGTGTTTGGGTACATGGAGCTGTAGCTCGTGTTTGGGTACACGGAGCTGTAGATCCGTGTTTGGGTACATGGAGGTGTAGCTCAGTGTTTGGGTACAAGGAGCTGTAGCTCAGTGTTTGGGTACATGGAGCTGTAGCTCAGTGTTTGGGTACATGGAGCTGTAGCTCAGTGTTTGGGTAGAAGAAGCTGTAGCTCAGTGTTTGGGTACATGGAGCTGTAGCTCAGTGTTTGGGTACATGGAGCTGTAGCTCAGTGTTTGGGTACATGGAGCTGTAGCTCAGTGTCTGGATACATGGAGCTGTAGCTCAGTGTTTGGATACATGGAGCTGTAGCTCAGTGTTTGGGTACAAGGAGCTGTAGCTCAGTGTTTGGGTACATGGAGCTGTAGCTCAGTGTTTGGGTACAAGGAGCTGTAGCTCAGTGTTTGGGTACATGGAGCTGTAGCTCAGTGTTTGGGTACATGGAGCTGTAGCTCAGTGTTTGGGTACAAGGAGCTGTAGCTCAGTGTTTGGGTACATGTAGCTGTAGCTCAGTGTTTGGGTACATGGAGCTGTAGCTCAGTGTTTGGGTACATGGAGCTGTAGCTCAGTGTTTGGGTACATGGAGCTGTAGCTCAGTGTTTGGGTACATGGAGCTGTAGCTCAGTGTTTGGGTACATGGAGCTGTAGCTCAGTGTTTGGGTACATGGAGCTGTAGCTCAGTGGTGTGGGTACATGGAGCTGTAGCTCAGTGTTTGGGTACATGGAGCTGTAGCTCAGTGTTTGGGTACATGGAGCTGTAGCTCGTGTTTGGGTACAAGGAGCTGTAGCTCAGTGTTTGGGTACATGGAGCTGTAGCTCAGTGTTTGGGTACAAGGAGCTGTAGCTCAGTGTTTGGGTACATGGAGCTGTAGCTCAGTGTTTGGGTACATGGAGCTGTAGCTCGTGTTTGGGTACAAGGAGCTGTAGCTCAGTGTTTGGGTACATGGAGCTGTAGCTCAGTGTTTGGGTACATGGAGCTGTAGCTCAGTGTTTGGGTACAAGGAGCTGTAGCTCAGTGTTTGGGTACATGGAGCTGTAGCTCAGTGTTTGGGTAACATGGAGCTGTAGCTCAGTGTTTGGGTACAAGGAGCTGTAGCTCAGTGTTTGGGTACATGGAGCTGTAGCTCAGTGTTTGGGTACATGGAGCTGTAGCTCAGTGTTTGGGTACATGGAGCTGTAGCTCAGTGTTTGGGTACATGGAGCTGTAGCTCGTGTTTGGGTACAAGGAGCTGTAGCTCAGTGTTTGGGTACATGGAGCTGTAGCTCAGTGTTTGGATACATGGAGCTGTAGCTCAGTGTTTGGGTACATGGAGCTGTAGCTCAGTGTTTGGGTACATGGAGCTGTAGCTCAGTGTTTGGGTACATGGAGCTGTAGCTCAGTGTTTGGGTACAAGGAGCTGTAGCTCAGTGTTTGGGTACAAGGAGCTGTAGCTCAGTGTTTGGGTACATGGAGCTGTAGCTCAGTGTTTGGGTACAAGGAGCTGTAGCTCAGTGTTTGGGTACATGGAGCTGTAGCTCAGTGTTTGGGTACATGGAGCTGTAGCTCAGTGGTGTGGGTACATGGAGCTGTAGCTCAGTGTTTGGGTACATGGAGCTGTAGCTCAGTGTTTGGGTACATGGAGCTGTAGCTCAGTGTTTGGGTACATGGAGCTGTAGCTCAGTGTTTGGGTACATGGAGCTGTAGCTCAGTGGTGTGGGTACATGGAGCTGTAGCTCAGTGTTTGGGTACATGGAGCTGTAGCTCAGTGTTTGGGTACATGGAGCTGTAGCTCAGTGTTTGGGTACATGGAGCTGTAGCTCAGTGTTTGGGTACATGGAGCTGTAGCTCAGTGGTGTGGGTACATGGAGCTGTAGCTCAGTGTTTGGGTACATGGAGCTGTAGCTCAGTGTTTGGGTACATGGAGCTGTAGCTCAGTGTTTGGGTACATGGAGCTGTAGCTCAGTGTTTGGGTACATGGAGCTGTAGCTCAGTGTTTGGGTACATGGAGCTGTAGCTCAGTGTTTGGGTACATGGAGCTGTAGCTCAGTGTTTGGGTACATGGAGCTGCAGCTCAATGGTGTGGGTACACTGAGTTATATCTGAGTGGTGTGAGTTCACTGAATTCGATCTGAGTGGTGTGGGCACACTGAGCTCTAGCTGAGGAGTTTGGGTACACTGAACTCTTGCTTAGTGTTGTGGGTACATTGATCTCTGGCTCAGTGGTTTTGGTACACTGCGTTCTTGCTCAGTGTTATGGGTACATTGATCTCTAGCTCAGTGGTTTGGGTACACTGCGTTCTTGCTCAGTGTTGTGGGTACATTGATCTCTAGCTCAGTGGTTTGGGTACACTGCGTTCTTGCTCAGTGGTGTGGGTACATTGATCTCTATCTCAGTGGTTTGGGTACACTGCGTTCTTGCTCAGTGTTGTGGGTACATTGATCTCTAGCTCAGTGCCGTGGGTACATTGATCTCTAGCTCAGTGTGGGTACATTGATCTCTAGCTCAGTGGTGTGGGTACATTGAGCTCTAGCTCAGTGCTGTGGGTACATTGAGCTCTAGCTCAGTGGTGTGGGTACATTGAGCTCTAGCTCAGTGGTGTGGGTACATTGAGCTCTAGCTCAGTGGTGTGGGTACATTGAGTTCTAGCTCAGTGCTGTGGGTACATTGAGTTCTAGCTCAGTGGTGTGGGTACATTGAGCTCTAGCTCAGTGGTGTGGGTACATTGAGCTCTAGCTCAGTGGTGTGGGTACATTGAGCTCTAGCTCAGTGTGGGTACATTGAGCTCTAGCTCAGTGTGGGTGGGGTTTAAGATAGACTTGTTGTGTGAGATCTTCTACGAGCTGGGTCAGTGATGTGGATAGGGATGGAGGGTATAGATGGAGTTCTACAGCCTATCAGCCTTTTGCAGGCTATTTAAGGACAATATTCATACACTCATGGAACGAACTTGTTGGAATGCGAGCAGTTCAAAGTCACGATGTCCCTAGCTAGTCACCTCCTACGAATGGCATGGGGAGACGCGGTGGGTCAATTCTTAAACCCCCAACACACAGAGGGAGTGGGAAGGAGAGAGAGAGAGAGAGAGAGAGAGAGAGAGAGAGAGAGAGAGAGAGAGAGAGAGAGAGAGAGAGACACAGAGAGAGAGAGAGAGACAGAGAGAGAGAGAGAGAGAGAGAGAGAGAGAGAGAGAGAGAGAGAGAGAGAGAGAGAGAGAGGAGGGGGGAGAGTGGATGTGGGGAGGATAAACTAGGCAGACATAGCAAGAGAAAGAAACTAAGAGGGAAAAAATGGATATTCAGTCAGTACAAATTTAACACGCTCTCACTGTTGTTCTATGAAACTGAAAAACCATGAAAGAGAGGAAAGTTTTGAGGCAATGTGTACGTCTGATAACAACTCGCTAACATGGAGTAGTGGAAGGAAAGAGAAAAGGAGAGTGAAAAACCCAGGGAAACCTTCTCTGTACATGGTCATCGAATGGTTGTTATGAAGCCATGTGATGTGAATGGTCTGAATATAGCTGAAAACTGCGGAAGGGTGGACGGGGAATATACTGTACTCAGACCGTCTTGACAGATCTCCACCCCAAATAAGAACAAAGAAATAACTTCTTGTGGTGATTTCTACAGGTTTCCTAATGCTGTCCATCTGGTCCTGGGTGATTCTCTGCGCCCCTGACTTCTTCTCCTGGAACTTCGCCTTCATGACCATCAACGCCGTGCAGACGTTGTTCCTCATGTACCACATCCGCCCCGTCATCTTCTGTGAGGAGCTGGAGAAGCTCTACAACGCCATGTTCCAGCCTCTGCGCGTGCCCAGGTAACCTCTTGTCTCAGAACTGTAGAACATGGTCTTTTGAAGGGAAAACTGTTTTGATTTTTGTTATAGCATATTGTATTGTACATATGTTGGATGGCTCCTTGTAATGGGCCGGTGGCCTGAACCAAAAAAAGTATGGCGTCTGAAGTCTTTTGAAGGGAGATGGAAAGTGGAGTGCCGAGGTCGGTTGTATAGAGTTACTGAAAGAGAATAAATGACAAGCAACCGATAATTGTTCTTTCTTAAGCCGATGGGGCCCTGAAAAGGGCCGTTTGGGGCGTGGTTCTACAGCCGATGAGGGAAGGGTTTCTCGCTACGAGATGGAGAGGTGGCGGGTTGGCAGGGGCGTGCAGCGGCGCTTTGGATCTCTTAGGGCACTACGGGATAGAAATATAGTCATAGGGGCAGGTGAATCACGTGCAGGGCGGTGAAGCAGTGAGGACATTTCAGTGAGGGAAGCTGAAAGGAGAATTTCGTATAAACAACACAGGGAGGGGCGGCCACAGCAGGGTCTGCACTAAAAGTGCGTGCGGGGACAGCTTCATTGACAGTGACGCAAGAATCTCAAGTCCCTATTGAGGCCGTTTTGAAGGGAGAGGCATTTCTCTGATGAAGGCTAGATGTGTTATACATAAATCTTGCTTGTAACGTTGCTGGTGTGCGTCATTTGTGCATGCATACCAGGGAGAAATGATAGACGCATGTGCAGCTTTGTTTATATTTATCAAATTAAATCCAAGTCTAAAACTATAATTATGACTGCTCGATGACCAAAGTTGTCTATAAAACACACTAAACAATGTACAATTAAATTGGAAGGCATCTATAGGTTTTGCAATTTTCAAATAGAAAACTTTATCACAGTTGAAGAGCAAAGTCTACGTAGGTGAGCTTCCTAATACGATGTTGTTGATACTGCCGCCATATGCATTTTAAAAAAAAAAATACCGCATAATGGGAACTCAAAAGAAAGACTTGCACCAAATCTTAATTATTACGCAAAGAAGTCACGACTTGACTCGCAACAGTCGGAAAGCATGAGAGGTTCATAACCTGTTTGATTAGAGCGCACATAAAGGTAGACATTTTCCATGTACATGTAGTTCCCGTGTCACACAGACAGAAAACTGCAGCAGAAAAAAAACTTTATAAAAGTTAATATTGCGCTCTACTACAGAGCCGTGAACAGAGAAACGATGCCTGCTATTTGTAGAAGCATAATGTGTTTACAGCAGTCAGTCTCCATCAGTGCCCCCACTGCTTCAGAGAGTGTGCGTCCATGATAGAACTGACATCCCACTTCCTCACCCACCAACAAAGATTGCACTAGCAACATCATCGACTGGGACGGTCAAGCGACGACGACGACGAAAATGTGTTTACAAGGAGACTCTCACACGAAGGCAGAAAAACAGTTTTGTCTCGTTTGTCTAGTGATCTTTGCCGCTTGTTTCAGGTCGGTGTTCAAGAAGCTGGTGTGCTCGGACTTCTGCACGATGATGACTCTGCATGAGGGCGAGGCGTACGCCACGCAGTCCCTGACCCGCACTGACAAGCTCGGGCTGCTCATCTCCGGCACGTGAGTGGCCAACGACCCCTGTGCTGGTCTAGACCCAGATTGCGTTTGTTAGGCGTAGAATCTCGAGAGAATCTCGAGGGCTAGACGTTGCTTACGTTTCTCGCTCATTAGCCGTAGATGCGTCTCGCTCGCCCTCGACTAGCCATCGAGGCGAGCCACTTGCCTAACAAACGCGCCCCCAGTTTTCACAACTGCTCCACAGCAAAACCTGTGTGTGGCTTATCGTGGTGATGTAGAAGGTACTGAAATTAAATTGACATACATACAGATGCACATACACAAACACACACATACGCACACGTATACATGCAGATGTACATACACAGACACACACTTACGCACACGCACATTATACGCACGCACATTCACTCATATATAAGTACACACGCGCACACAGACACGCACGCACGCATGCACGTACGCACGCACATACATACACATACGCATACGCATACATTCGGAATCACTGGCCCTTTGAACTCTTGTATACCTGATGGTTTGACTTCTGTTGGATTTTCTACAAACACCTGACATGCAAGCAAGCACGATGTGCAGACAACTAGGTACGTACCAGCAACCTTTCTGTCGCCAGAGCATCGCTGAAACTCGATGTTAGCTCACTGTCGAACTATGGATTTGTCTGGCGACAATTAACTACGTATTCACTGCCATTGAACTCCTTGTTCTCACTCCTGGACGGGGAATTATCACAGAAAAGTATGTACCATGATGTTTTTAGTATCGAATGCCAGTTCTACTAGCTGCTGGAAGAAAAGCATATGCTTACTCTTCAACCGTTATGAAATAAAGGGGGGAGGGGGGTGGGGTGGGGGTGGGGGGTGGAGGGGTATCTGCAATGCGTGCGCCCCAACCAACTGAGCAAGGGCCCACACAAGTTGTGACATACGTATATGGAGAAATGGCTGTTTGTTGACTCCTTTGTTGGTCCTCAACTCGTGTCCAAAGCTTCCACTGTCCTTGCCCTGCAGAATGTTTGGTTCTGTTAGAATCTTCCTTATATGACACTCAGGATAGTTTGGGCGACAAGGGAGAAACACGTGACCGCTGGGACAGACTATAAGACACTCTTTGGGATCTGAAATTTGGCAATGTATAGAGACGAGAATGTGGATATCAGTAGGCCTACTTTAGTGGTTAGAGCACTCGGACGTTCAGCGGCAGGTCGCGGGTTTGGTTCCCGCCAGAAGTCCAGAACTTTTCCTTTCTACTCTCTACAGGGTTTCGGCTCTGTGTTGTAATTTTCTCTCCTTTCAGATCGATTCGTGATGTTACGTCGCAAAACAAAAGCTTTCATGGACGCGTACTGCCTGCTTTCTTTGTGTCTTTCGTGGGAATTGTGTCCCACATCAGCAATGAAACACCGCACTGTGTCGAAATAGGGTTCGAACATTTCCACAAGGGGCTAAAATACTGTTACTACTCAGCTCCCTGCTGATTGAAGTAAAAGCTTTGCAGATACATGAAAAATAACTCGACATGGTATATATTCTATGCGAAAATCTCCGTTAATAAAGGTCTTTACTATTTCAAAGAAATGAACCGTGGCGTAAGTGAATATAAATGGTGTGAGGCGATTTCATTGATACTCTATACCTGCACTGTAGGATCGTTAGTCACTTTATTTCATTGTACTCTATACCTGCACTGTAGGGTCGTTAGTTACTTTATTTCATTGATACTCTATACCTGCACTGTAGGATCGTTAGTTACTTTATTTCATTGATACTCTATACCTGCACTGTAGGGTCGTTAGTCACTTTATTTCATTGATACTCTATACCTGCACTGTAGGATCGTTAGTCACTTTATTTCATTGATACTCTATACCTGCACTGTAGGATCGTTAGTTACTTTATTTCATTGATACTCTATACCTGCACTGTAGGATTGTTAGTCACTTTATTTCATTGATACTCTATACCTGCACTGTATGGTCGTTAGTTACTTTATTTCATTGATACTCTATACCTGCACTGTAGGGTCGTTAGTCACTTTATTTCATTGATACTCTATACCTGCACTGTAGGATTATTAGTTACTTTATTTCATTGATACTCTATACCTGCACTGTAGGATTGTTAGTCACTTTATTTCATTGATACTCTATACCTGCACTGTAGGATTATTAGTTACTTTATTTCATTGATACTCTATACCTGCACTGTAGGATCGTTAGTCACTTTATTTCATTGATACTCTATACCTGCACTGTAGGATTGTTAGTCACTTTATTTCATTGATACTCTAAACCTGCACTGTAGAATTATTAGTTACTTTATTTCATTGATACTCTAAACCTGCACTGTAGGATTGTTAGTTACTTTATTTCATTGATACTCTATACCTGCACTGTAGGGTCGTTAGTCACTTTATTTCATTGATACTCTATACCTGCACTGTAGGATCGTTAGTCACTTTATTTCATTGATACTCTATACCTGCACTGTAGGGTCGTTAGTAACTTTATTTCATTGATACTCTATACCTGCACTGTAGGGTCGTTAGTTACTTTATTTCATTGATACTCTATACCTGCACTGTAGGGTCGTTAGTCACTTTATTTCATTGATACTCTATACCTGCACTGTAGGATTGTTAGTCACTTTATTTCATTGATACTCTATACCTGCACTGTAGGGTCGTTATTAAATTTATTTCAATGATACTCTATACCTGCACTGTAGGATTGTTAGTCACTTTATTTCATTGATACTCTATACCTGCACTGTAGGGTCGTTAGTCACTTTATTTCATTGATACTCTATACCTGCACTGTAGGATTGTTAGTCACTTTATTTCATTGATACTCTATACCTGCACTGTAGGGTCGTTAGTTACTTTATTTCATTGATACTCTATACCTGCACTGTAGGGTCGTTAGTCACTTTATTTCATTGATACTCTATACCTGCACTGTAGGGTCGTTAGTCACTTTATTTCATTGATACTCTATACCTGCACTGTAGGGTCGTTAGTCACTTTATTTCATTGATACTCTATACCTGCACTGTAGGGTCGTTAGTCACTTTATTTCATTGATACTCTATACCTGCACTGTAGGGTCGTTAGTCACTTTATTTCATTGATACTCTATACCTGCACTGTAGGGTCGTTAGTTACTTTATTTCATTGATACTCTATACCTGCACTGTAGGGTCGTTAGTCACTTTATTTCATTGATACCTGCACTGTAGGATCGTTAGTCACTTTATTTCATTGATACTCTATACCTGCACTGTAGGGTCGTTAGTTACTTTATTTCATTGATACTCTATACCTGCACTGTAGGATTGTTAGTCACTTTATTTCATTGATACTCTATACCTGCACTGTAGGATTGTTAGTCACTTTATTTCATTGATACTCTATACCTGCACTGTAGGATTGTTAGTTACTTTATTTCATACCTGCACTGTAGGGTCGTTAGTTACTTTATTTCATTGATACTCTATACCTGCACTGTAGGATTGTTAGTCACTTTATTTCATTGATACTCTATACCTGCACTGTAGGATTATTAGTTACTTTATTTCATTGATACTCTATACCTGCACTGTAGGATTGTTAGTCACTTTATTTCATTGATACTCTATACCTGCACTGTAGGATTGTTAGTTACTTTATTTCATACCTGCACTGTAGGGTCGTTAGTTACTTTATTTCATTGATACTCTATACCTGCACTGTAGGGTCGTTAGTTACTTTATTTCATTGATACTCTATACCTGCACTGTAGGGTCGTTAGTTACTTTATTTCATTGATACTCTATACCTGCACTGTAGGGTCGTTAGTTACTTTATTTCATTGATACTCTATACCTGCACTGTAGGGTCGTTAGTTACTTTATTTCATTGATACTCTATACCTGCACTGTAGGGTCGTTAGTTACTTTATTTCATTGATACTCTATACCTGCACTGTAGGATTGTTAGTCACTTTATTTCTTTGATACCTGCACTGTAGGGTCGTTAGTCACTTTATTTCCTTGATACTCTATACCTGCACTGTAGGGTCGTTAGTCACTTTATTTCATTGATACTCTATACTGCACTGTAGGATTGTTAGTCACTTTATTTCATTGATACCTGCACTGTAGGGTCGTTAGTCACTTTATTTCATTGATACTCTATACTGCACTGTAGGATTGTTAGTCACTTTATTTCATTGATACTCTATACTGCACTGTAGGGTCGTTAGTCACTTTATTTCATTGATACTCTATACCTGCACTGTAGGGTCGTTAGTTACTTTATTTCATTGATACTCTATACCTGCACTGTAGGGTCGTTAGTTACTTTATTTCATTGATACTCTATACCTGCACTGTAGGGTCGTTAGTTACTTTATTTCATTGATACCTGCACTGTAGGATCGTTAGTCACTTTATTTCATTGATACTCTATACCTGCACTGTAGGATTGTTAGTTACTTTATTTCATTGATACTCTATACATGCACTGTAGGGTCGTTAGTTACTTTATTTCATTGATACTCTATACCTGCACTGTAGGGTCGTTAGTTACTTTATTTCATTGATACTCTATACCTGCACTGTAGGGTCGTTAGTTACTTTATTTCATTGATACTCTATACCTGCACTGGAGGGTCGTTAGTTACTTTATTTCCTTGATACTCTATACCTGCACTGTAGGGTCGTTAGTCACTTTATTTCATTGATACTCTATACCTGCACTGTAGGGTCGTTAGTTACTTTATTTCATTGATACTCTTACTGCACTGTAGGATCGTTAGTCACTTTATTTCATTGATACTCTATACCTGCACTGTAGGATTGTTAGTCACTTTATTTCATTGATACTCTAAACCTGCACTGTAGGGTCGTTAGTTACTTTATTTCATTGATACTCTATACCTGCACTGTAGGGTCGTTAGTTACTTTATTTCATTGATACTCTATACCTGCACTGTAGGGTCGTTAGTTACTTTATTTCATTGATACTCTATACCTGCACTGTAGGGTCGTTAGTTACTTTATTTCATTGATACTCTATACCTGCACTGTAGGATTGTTAGTTACTTTATTTCATTGATACCTGCACTGTAGGATCGTTAGTCACTTTATTTCATTGATACTCTATACCTGCACTGTAGAGTCGTTAGTTACTTTATTTCATTGATACTCTATACCTGCACTGTAGAGTCGTTAGTTACTTTATTTCCTTGATACTCTATACCTGCACTGTAGGGTCGTTAGTTACTTTATTTCATTGATACTCTATACCTGCACTGTAGGGTCGTTAGTTACTTTATTTCATTGATACTCTATACCTGCACTGTAGGGTCGTTAGTTACTTTATTTCATTGATACTCTATACCTGCACTGTAGGGTCGTTAGTTACTTTATTTCATTGATACTCTATACCTGCACTGTAGGATCGTTAGTCACTTTATTTCATTGATACTCTATACCTGCACTGTAGGGTCGTTAGTCACTTTATTTCATTGATACTCTATACCTGCACTGTAGGATCGTTAGTCACTTTATTTCATTGATACTCTATACCTGCACTGTAGGATTGTTAGTCACTTTATTTCATTGATACTCTATACCTGCACTGTAGGATCGTTAGTCACTTTATTTCATTGATACTCTATACCTGCACTGTAGGATCGTTAGTCACTTTATTTCATTGATACTCTATACCTGCACTGTAGGGTCGTTAGTTACTTTATTTCATTGATACTCTATACCTGCACTGTAGGATTGTTAGTCACTTTATTTCATTGATACTCTATACCTGCACTGTAGGATCGTTAGTCACTTTATTTCATTGATACTCTATACCTGCACTGTAGGATCGTTAGTCACTTTATTTCATTGATACTCTATACCTGCACTGTAGGATCGTTAGTCACTTTATTTCATTGATACTCTATACCTGCACTGTAGGATCGTTAGTCACTTTATTTCATTGATACTCTATACCTGCACTGTAGGGTCGTTAGTTACTTTATTTCATTGATACTCTATACCTGCACTGTAGGATCGTTAGTCACTTTATTTCATTGATACTCTATACCTGCACTGTAGGATTGTTAGTCACTTTATTTCATTGATACTCTATACCTGCACTGTAGGATTGTTAGTCACTTTATTTCATTGATACTCTATACCTGCACTGTAGGATTGTTAGTTACTTTATTTCATTGATACTCTATACCTGCACTGTAGGGTCGTTAGTCACTTTATTTCATTGATACTCTATACCTGCACTGTAGGATTGTTAGTTACTTTATTTCATTGATACTCTATACCTGCACTGTAGGTTCGTTAGTTACTTTATTTCATTGATACTCTATACCTGCACTGTAGGATCGTTAGTCACTTTATTTCATTGATACTCTATACCTGCACTGTAGGATTGTTAGTCACTTTATTTCATTGATACTCTATACCTGCACTGTAGGGTCGTTAGTTACTTTATTTCATTGATACTCTATACCTGCACTGTAGGATCGTTAGTCACTTTATTTCATTGATACTCTATACCTGCACTATAGGATCGTTAGTCACTTTATTTCATTGATACTCTATACTTGCACTATAGGATTATTAGTTACTTTATTTCATTGATACTCTAAACCTGCACTGTAGGATCGTTAGTTACTTTATTTCATTGATACTCTATACCTGCACTGTAGGATCGTTAGTCACTTTATTTCATTGATACTCTATACCTGCACTGTAGGGTCGTTAGTTACTTTATTTCATTGATACTCTATACCTGCACTGTAGGATTGTTAGTCACTTTATTTCATTGATACTCTATACCTGCACTGTAGGATTGTTAGTTACTTTATTTCATACCTGCACTGTAGGGTCGTTAGTTACTTTATTTCATTGATACTCTATACCTGCACTGTAGGGTCGTTAGTTACTTTATTTCATTGATACTCTATACCTGCACTGTAGGGTCGTTAGTTACTTTATTTCATTGATACTCTATACCTGCACTGTAGGTCGTTAGTTACTTTATTTCATTGATACTCTATACCTGCACTGTAGGGTCGTTAGTTACTTTATTTCATTTATAATCTATACCTGCACTGTAGGTCGTTAGTTACTTTATTTCATTGATACTCTATACCTGCACTGTAGAGTCGTTAGTCACTTTATTTCCTTGATACTCTATACCTGCACTGTAGGATCGTTAGTCACTTTATTTCATTGATACTCTATACCTGCACTGTAGGATTGTTAGTCACTTTATTTCATTGATACTCTATACCTGCACTGTAGGATTATTAGTAACTTTATTTCATTGATACATACCTGCACTGTAGGGTCGTTAGTTACTTTATTTCATTGATACTCTATACCTGCACTGTAGGGTCGTTAGTTACTTTATTTCATTGATACTCTATACCTGCACTGTAGGGTCGTTTGTTACTTTATTTCCTTGATACTCTATACCTGCACTGTAGGATCGTTAGTTACTTTATTTCATTGATACTCTATACCTGCACTGTAGGGTCGTTAGTCACTTTATTTCATTGATACTCTATACCTGCACTGTAGGATCGTTAGTCACTTTATTTCATTGATACTCTATACCTGCACTGTAGGATCGTTAGTTACTTTATTTCATTGATACTCTATACCTGCACTGTAGGATCGTTAGTCACTTTATTTCATTGATACTCTATACCTGCACTGTATGATCGTTAGTCACTTTATTTCATTTATACTCTAAACATGCACTGTAGGGTCGTTAGTCACTTTATTTCATTGATACTCTATACCTGCACTGTAGGATCGTTAGTTACTTTATTTCATTGATACTCTATACCTGCACTGTAGGATTATTAGTTACTTTATTTCATTGATACTCTATACCTGCACTGTAGGATCGTTAGTTACTTTATTTCATTGATACTCTATACCTGCACTGTAGAGTCGTTAGTCACTTTATTTCATTGATACTGCTTTATTTCATTGATACTCTATACCTGCACTGTAGGATCGTTAGTCACTTTATTTCATTGATACTCTATACCTGCACTGTAGGATCGTTAGTCACTTTATTTCATTGATACTCTATACCTGCACTGTAGGATCGTTAGTTACTTTATTTCATTGATACTCTATACCTGCACTGTAGGATCGTTAGTCACTTTATTTCATTGATACTCTATACCTGCACTGTAGGATTGTTAGTCACTTTATTTCATTGATACTCTAAACCTGCACTGTAGGGTCGTTAGTCACTTTATTTCATTGATACTCTATACCTGCACTGTAGGATTGTTAGTCACTTTATTTCATTGATACTCTATACCTGCACTGTAGGGTCGTTAGTCACTTTATTTCATTGATACTCTATACCTGCACTGTAGGGTCGTTAGTCACTTTATTTCATTGATACTCTATACCTGCACTGTAGGGTCGTTAGTCACTTTATTTCATTGATACTCTATACCTGCACTGTAGGATCGTTAGTCACTTTATTTCATTGATACTCTATACTTGCACTGTAGGGTCGTTAGTCACTTTATTTCATTGATACTCTATACCTGCACGGTAGGGTCGTTAGTCACTTTATTTCATTGATACTCTATACCTGCACTGTAGGATCGTTAGTCACTTTATTTCATTGATACTCTATACTGCACTGTAGGATTGTTAGTCACTTTATTTCATTGATACTCTATACTTGCACTATAGGATTGTTAGTTACTTTATTTCTGATACCTGCACTGTAGGGTCGTTAGTTACTTTATTTCATTGATACTCTATACCTGCACTGTAGGATCGTTAGTCACTTTATTTCATTGATACTCTATACCTGCACTGTAGGATCGTTAGTCACTTTATTTCATTGATACCTGCACTGTAGGATTGTTAGTCACTTTATTTCATTGATACTCTATACCTGCACTGTAGGATTGTTAGTTACTTTATTTCATACCTGCACTGTAGGGTCGTTAGTTACTTTATTTCATTGATACTCTATACCTGCACTGTAGGGTCGTTAGTTACTTTATTTCATTGATACTCTATACCTGCACTGTAGGATCGTTAGTTGCTTTATTTCATTGATACTCTATACCTGCACTGTAGGATCGTTAGTCACTTTATTTCATTGATATTCTATACCTGCACTGTAGGGTCGTTAGTTACTTTATTTCATTGATACCTGCACTGTAGGATCGTTAGTTACTTTATTTCATTGATACTCTATACTTGCACTATAGGATCGTTAGTTACTTTATTTCATTGATACTCTATACCTGCACTGTAGGGTCGTTAGTCACTTTATTTCATTGATACTCTATACCTGCACTGTAGGGTCGTTAGTCACTTTATTTCATTGATACTCTATACCTGCACTGTAGGATCGTTAGTTACTTTATTTCATTGATACTCTATACCTGCACTGTAGGATTATTAGTTACTTTATTTCATTGATACTCTAAACCTGCACTGTATGGTCGTTAGTTACTTTATTTCATTGATACTCTATACCTGCACTGTAGGGTCGTTAGTCACTTTATTTCATTGATACTCTATACCTGCACTGTAGGATTATTAGTTACTTTATTTCATTGATACTCTATACCTGCACTGTAGGATTGTTAGTCACTTTATTTCATTGATACTCTATACCTGCACTGTAGGATTATTAGTTACTTTATTTCATTGATACTCTATACCTGCACTGTAGGATCGTTAGTCACTTTATTTCATTGATACTCTAAACCTGCACTGTAGGATTGTTAGTCACTTTATTTCATTGATACTCTAAACCTGCACTGTAGAATTATTAGTTACTTTATTTCATTGATACTCTAAACCTGCACTGTAGGATTGTTAGTTACTTTATTTCATTGATACTCTATACCTGCACTGTAGGGTCGTTAGTCACTTTATTTCATTGATACTCTAAACCTGCACTGTAGGATCGTTAGTCACTTTATTTCATTGATACTCTATACCTGCACTGTAGAGTCGTTAGTTACTTTATTTCATTGATACTCTATACCTGCACTGTAGGGTCGTTAGTTACTTTATTTCATTGATACTCTATACCTGCACTGTAGGGTCGTTAGTCACTTTATTTCATTGATACTCTATACCTGCACTGTAGGATTGTTAGTCACTTTATTTCATTGATACTCTATACCTGCACTGTAGGGTCGTTAGTCACTTTATTTCATTGATACTCTATACCTGCACTGTAGGATTGTTAGTCACTTTATTTCATTGATACTCTATACCTGCACTGTAGGATCGTTAGTCACTTTATTTCATTGATACTCTATACCTGCACTGTAGGATTATTAGTTACTTTATTTCATTGATACTCTAAACCTGCACTGTAGGATCGTTAGTTACTTTATTTCATTGATACTCTAAACCTGCACTGTAGGATCGTTAGTCACTTTATTTCATTGATACTCTATACCTGCACTGTAGGATCGTTAGTTACTTTATTTCATTGATACTCTATACCTGCACTGTAGGATTATTAGTTACTTTATTTCATTGATACTCTATACCTGCACTGTAGGATCGTTAGTTACTTTATTTCATTGATACTCTATACCTGCACTGTAGGGTCGTTAGTTACTTTATTTCATTGATACTCTATACCTGCACTGTAGGGTCGTTAGTTACTTTATTTCATTGATACTCTATACCTGCACTGTAGGATCGTTAGTTACTTTATTTCATTGATACTCTATACCTGCACTGTAGGATCGTTAGTCACTTTATTTCATTGATACTCTATACCTGCACTGTAGGATTGTTAGTCACTTTATTTCATTGATACTCTATACCTGCACTGTAGGATCGTTAGTCACTTTATTTCATTGATACTCTATACCTGCACTGTAGGATCGTTAGTCACTTTATTTCATTGATACTCTATACCTGCACTGTAGGGTCGTTAGTCACTTTATTTCATTGATACTCTATACCTGCACTGTAGGATTGTTAGTCACTTTATTTCATTGATACTCTATACCTGCACTGTAGGATTGTTAGTCACTTTATTTCATTGATACTCTATACCTGCACTGTAGGGTCGTTAGTTACTTTATTTCATTGATACTCTATACCTGCACTGTAGGATCGTTAGTCACTTTATTTCATTGATACTCTATACCTGCACTGTAGGATTGTTAGTCACTTTATTTCATTGATACTCTATACCTGCACTGTAGGATCGTTAGTCACTTTATTTCATTGATACTCTATACCTGCACTGTAGGATTATTAGTTACTTTATTTCATTGATACTCTAAACCTGCAACTGTAGGATCGTTAGTCACTTTATTTCATTGATACTCTATACTTGCACTGTAGGATCGTTAGTTACTTTATTTCATTGATACTCTAAACCTGCACTGTAGGATCGTTAGTCACTTTATTTCATTGATACTCTATACCTGCACTGTAGGGTCGTTAGTAACTTTATTTAATTGATACTCTATACCTGCACTGTAGGGTCGTTAGTCACTTTATTTCATTGATACTCTATACCTGCACTGTAGGGTCGTTAGTCACTTTATTTCATTGATACTCTATACCTGCACTGTAGGATCGTTAGTCACTTTATTTCATTGATACTCTATACCTGCACTGTAGGATCGTTAGTCACTTTATTTCATTGATACTCTATACCTGCACTGTAGGATTGTTAGTCACTTTATTTCATTGATACTCTATACCTGCACTGTAGGGTCGTTAGTTACTTTATTTCATTGATACTCTATACCTGCACTGTAGGATCGTTAGTCACTTTATTTCATTGATACTCTATACCTGCACTGTAGGGTCGTTAGTCACTTTATTTCATTGATACTCTATACCTGCACTGTAGGATCGTTAGTTACTTTATTTCATTGATACTCTATACCTGCACTGTAGGATTATTAGTTACTTTATTTCATTGATACTCTAAACCTGCACTGTAGGATCGTTAGTCACTTTATTTCATTGATACTCTATACCTGCACTGTAGGGTCGTTAGTTACTTTATTTCATTGATACTCTATACCTGCACTGTAGGGTCGTTAGTCACTTTATTTCATTGATACTCTATACCTGCACTATAGGATCGTTAGTTACTTTATTTCATTGATACTCTATACGTGCACTGTAGGGTCGTTAGTTACTTTATTTCATTGATACTCTATACCTGCACTGTAGGGTCGTTAGTTACTTTATTTCATTGATACTCTATACCTGCACTGTAGGGTCGTTAGTTACTTTATTTCATTGATACTCTATACCTGCACTGTAGGGTCGTTAGTTACTTTATTTCATTGATACTCTATACCTGCACTGTAGGGTCGTTAGTTACTTTATTTCCTTGATACTCTATACCTGCACTGTAGGATCGTTAGTTACTTTATTTCATTGATACTCTATACCTGCACTGTAGGATCGTTAGTCACTTTATTTCATTGATACTCTATACCTGCACTGTAGGATCGTTAGTCACTTTATTTCATTGATACTCTATACCTGCACTGTAGGATTGTTAGTCACTTTATTTCATTGATACTCTATACCTGCACTGTAGGATTGTTATTTTCTTTATTTTATACCTGCACTGTAGGGTCGTTAGTTACTTTATTTCATTGATACTCTATACCTGCACTGTAGGGTCGTTAGTTACTTTATTTCATTGATACTCTATACCTGCACTGTAGGGTCGTTAGTTACTTTATTTCATTGATACTCTATACCTGCACTGTAGGGTCGTTAGTTACTTTATTTCATTGATACTCTATACCTGCACTGTAGGGTCGTTAGTCACTTTATTTCATTGATACTCTATACCTGCACTGTAGGATCGTTAGTCACTTTATTTCATTGATACTCTATACCTGCACTGTAGGATTGTTAGTCACTTTATTTCATTGATACTCTATACCTGCACTGTAGGATCGTTAGTCACTTTATTTCATTGATACTCTATACCTGCACTGTAGAGTCGTTAGTCACTTTATTTCATTGATACTCTATACCTGCACTGTAGGGTCGTTAGTTACTTTATTTCATTGATACTCTATACCTGCACTGTAGGGTCGTTAGTTACTTTATTTCATTGATACTCTATACCTGCACTGTAGGATCGTTAGTCACTTTATTTCATTGATACTCTATACCTGCACTGTAGGATTATTAGTTACTTTATTTCATTGATACTCTAAACCTGCACTGTAGGGTCGTTAGTCACTTTATTTCATTGATACTCTATACCTGCACTGTAGGATCGTTAGTCACTTTATTTCATTGATACTCTATACCTGCACTGTAGGATCGTTAGTTACTTTATTTCATTGATACTCTATACCTGCACTGTAGGATTATTAGTTACTTTATTTCATTGATACTCTATACCTGCACTGTAGGGTCGTTAGTTACTTTATTTCATTGATACTCTATACCTGCACTGTAGGATTGTTAGTCACTTTATTTCATTGATACTCTATACCTGCACTGTAGGATTGTTAGTTACTTTATTTCATTGATACTCTATACCTGCACTGTAGGATTGTTAGTTACTTTATTTCATTGATACTCTATACCTGCACTGTAGGGTCGTTAGTTACTTTATTTCATTGATACTCTATACCTGCACTGTAGGATTGTTAGTCACTTTATTTCATTGATACTCTATACCTGCACTGTAGGATTGTTAGTTACTTTATTTCATTGATACTCTATACCTGCACTGTAGGATTGTTAGTCACTTTATTTCATTGATACTCTATACCTGCACTGTAGGATTGTTAGTTACTTTATTTCATTGATACTCTATACCTGCACTGTAGGGTCGTTAGTTACTTTATTTCATTGATACTCTATACCTGCACTGTAGGATCGTTAGTCACTTTATTTCCTTGATACTCTATACCTGCACTGTAGGATTGTTAGTTACTTTATTTCATTGATACTCTATACCTGCACTGTAGGGTCGTTAGTCACTTTATTTCATTGATACTCTATACCTGCACTGTAGGATCGTTAGTCACTTTATTTCATTGATACCTGCACTGTAGGATTGTTAGTCACTTTATTTCATTGATACTCTATACCTGCACTGTAGGATTGTTAGTTACTTTATTTCATACCTGCACTGTAGGGTCGTTAGTTACTTTATTTCATTGATACTCTATACCTGCACTGTAGGATCGTTAGTCACTTTATTTCATTGATACTCTATACCTGCACTGTAGGATCGTTAGTCACTTTATTTCATTGATACCTGCACTGTAGGATTGTTAGTCACTTTATTTCATTGATACTCTATACCTGCACTGTAGGATTGTTAGTTACTTTATTTCATACCTGCACTGTAGGGTCGTTAGTTACTTTATTTCATTGATACTCTATACCTGCACTGTAGGGTCGTTAGTCACTTTATTTCATTGATACTCTATACCTGCACTGTAGGATCGTTAGTCACTTTATTTCATTGATACCTGCACTGTAGGATTGTTAGTCACTTTATTTCATTGATACTCTATACCTGCACTGTAGGATTGTTAGTTACTTTATTTCATACCTGCACTGTAGGGTCGTTAGTTACTTTATTTCATTGATACTCTATACCTGCACTGTAGGGTCGTTAGTTACTTTATTTCATTGATACTCTATACCTGCACTGTAGGGTCGTTAGTTACTTTATTTCATTGATACTCTATACCTGCACTGTAGGGTCGTTAGTTACTTTATTTCATTGATACTCTATACCTGCACTGTAGGGTCGTTAGTTACTTTATTTCATTGATACTCTATACCTGCACTGTAGGGTCGTTAGTTACTTTATTTCATTGATACTCTATACCTGCACTGTAGGATTGTTAGTCACTTTATTTCATTGATACCTGCACTGTAGGGTCGTTAGTCACTTTATTTCCTTCATACTCTATACCTGCACTGTAGGGTCGTTAGTCACTTTATTTCATTGATACTCTATACTGCACTGTAGGATTGTTAGTCACTTTATTTCATTGATACCTGCACTGTAGGGTCGTTAGTCACTTTATTTCATTGATACTCTATACTGCACTGTAGGATTGTTAGTCACTTTATTTCATTGATACTCTATACTGCACTGTAGGGTCGTTAGTCACTTTATTTAATTGTTACTCTATACCTGCACTGTAGGGTCGTTAGTTACTTTATTTAATTGATACTCTATACCTGCACTGTAGGGTCGTTAGTTACTTTATTTCATTGATACTCTATACCTGCACTGTAGGGTCGTTAGTTACTTTATTTCATTGATACCTGCACTGTAGGATCGTTAGTCACTTTATTTCATTGATACTCTATACCTGCACTGTAGGATTGTTAGTCACTTTATTTCATTGATACTCTATACCTGCACTGTAGGGTCGTTAGTTACTTTATTTCATTGATACTCTATACCTGCACTGTAGGATCATTAGTCACTTTTTTTCATTGATACTCTATACCTGCACTGTAGGGTCGTTAGTCACTTTATTTCATTGATACTCTATACCTGCACTGTAATATTGTTAGTCACTTTATTTCATTGATACTCTATACCTGCACTGTAGGGTCGTTAGTTACTTTAT
>JAWQFJ010033805.1:0-10000 GCA_034096865.1 Theodoxus fluviatilis
ACATATGATTATAATTCAGTTACATGCGAGAACATAAAGATGCTACGTACGGAAAGAATCCTATGATTATGCATAAACAATATATATATGATTGAACTGAAGGATAGCTTAGTAAAGCAGGACTTACAGATAAATGAGGTAAAGCGTCGTTACACAGCGCGCGTTTTATACAGCCATCTTGGATCCGAGTTTTTGGGAGTAACGTCCCTTGACTAGCAGCGTCTCTGTACAGGAGTAGGTCGTGATCCGCTATCTCCCCCCAAGTCTTTTGTCGGAATGAATAAAGACTGATAATGAAGGGATGGATGTTGGACTAGTCAGTAATGAGATGGCGTTACGGGACATAGTCATTGAGCCAAATCGGTGCACGAACAGTACGACTCGAGCGTCGCGGCCAATCAGTTGAACTTTCTGGCGGGGCTCCTGATGGGGCAGCGGGGGGGGGGGGGGTGTTACCCTGTGCGCCTGTCTGCTGAGCGGCTGGGGTGTCATTGTGCGGCGGTTTAATCCTTGGCGTGGTGATGCGTTGCCCGCGGAGATTCTGAGTCGGGCGAGTAGGTGTAGCCAGAGCGCCCTTGCGTACCTCCGCCTTGGGCGATGGCTGGGGTGTAGGGGGTGTTGGGCTCATGGCGTCTGGGGGGGGTTGGCTATGGTCCACTCGGATGGGTGTTTGGGGAAGGTTGATGGAAGTGTTGGACAAAGGAGGTAAGGTCGCATTGCCCAAAGTCCCACGCTGTGCTGGCCGCGGAGTGATCAGACCAAGTGCGGTGGGGGGAGTGGGCGCAGTGGAGAGGGGTGTGTCCATTGTGATGGTTCTTGTGGGAGGGCGGGGGATCATGGGTGAGTATCTCCTGAGGAACTTGCGGTTGCGTAGGGTGACTCTGCCTGAGCCATCGACTTTAATGACATATTGATCAAATTGGCGAACTTCGATCACCGTCCCGGTCTTGTCCCATTTCAGTGGGTGGGGTCCAACCTGATTTTGGATGCGGACGTAGTCGCCAACTTTGAGGGGTGGCAGTCGTTTTGTCCGTTCGGACCATCGCTCCCAGTTGCGCATGTGGCGGTTGCGGAGGGCAGACTCTCGTGCGGCCAGCGTTTCACGCCATGTGCGGTGTGGCTGGTAGTTTCCTGGGGGTATGGGGATGAAATCCCTGATTGGGTGGCCAAAGACGCACATGGCGGGGGACAATTTGGTGTCACGGTCAGGGGTGTTCCTGTATTGTAGCATGGCCCGTTGAAAAGCGTCTGTATCCAGGTCACCAGTGGGGGTGGTGTTGTCGGTGATCAGTCGCTTGACGGTTTTGACGCCTACTTCTGCCCGGCAATTGCTGTGCGGGAAGGCGACCGATGACAGGCGATGGTGTACACCCCAGCGTTGCAAGAATTGTCGGGTGTCGTTGGAGGTGAACTCTGGCCCGCCGTCTGATGCTAGTTCCTCAGGGATTCCGTAGGTCACAAATGTTCGGCGTAGGCAGGTTATGAGCCCGATTCCGCCAGCGTGTGATCTTTCGACAATGGGCCAGTTGGAGTATCGGTCAACAATGACCACATAGTTGACCCCCTTGTAGTGGAAGAAGTCAGCGCATATGTCTTGGAAGGGGTATTCCGGTGTTGATAGCGGTGTGGGCGGGGCACTGGGGTTGGAGGGTGCAATGCGGTTGCAGTGAGAGCAGTTGGTTCTGATGGCAGTGATGTCAGGTGTGATTCCCGGCCAGAATACCGATGCTTCAGCCCTCAGGTTCATAGAGGTGACCCCTTGATGTGCAGCGTGGAGCGCGGCGAGGACTTCGGGACGAAGGGATGGAGGGATGACCACTCGCTCTTTGTAGAGTATCACCCCATCGAGTGTGAAGAGGTCCTCGCGGAATTGGAAGAAGTCCCGCAGGGGTGGGGGAAGGTCCTGACGGTTGTCCGGGAAGCCATTGTCAATGATCGACGACAGCAGGAACATGTTTTCATCGCTGGATGTGGCATGTCGCACGCGGGCCCAAGTCACGGATTGGAGGGGAGCGCAGTGCAGTGTGATGGCCGCGAGTGAGGCGTCCTCAACCGAATCAATTGGTGGGGCTGGCGATCGTATGCCGTCGAGGGAGGAGGGGAACAGACATGGTGAGGATTGGAGTGAGGCCACGTCATCAGTGAGGGGCATTTTGACAGGATCTCCAGTTGGGTGCCGGGAGAGGGTGTCAGCTGCACGATGTTTTATTCCAGGGATGTGCACCATGCGGAACCGGTATTTCAGGGTTTTTTCTTTCAAGTTTCGTAGTCGTGGGTTGGGGATGTCTTCCAGCGATCGGTCTCCAAATAGTTTCAGGAGAGGTTTGTGGTCCACGGCAATCGTCAGGTCTTCGCAGCCGAGGACAAAGTATCTGGCTTTGTTGAGGGCGTCGGCGACGGCTAATGCTTCTCCCTCAACGGGTGCATAGCGGGATTCCGCTGCGTGGGTAAAGCGGCTTCCAACAAGGGTGACCTTCCATCCCGTTTGACAGCAGAATGGGTCCTTTGTGGGGCACGTGCAGTGCTTTTGGAGCAGCCAGAAGCCGATACCTGTTTTCGACCAGTCAGTGGCTAGGCATGTTGGTCGTCGTGCGTCAAAGATCTGGACACCTTTCTCAATGTCGTTGATGATGATGCTTTTTGATTCCTCAAATAAGGAGTTCAGGTTGTCATTCCATTGGAATGGTGTACCTGGTTTGAGCAACTCGCGAAATGGCAGCATTTTCTCGGCCATGCTGAATGCAAAGGACACCTGGTTGATGAGTCCGAACCATGATCGTATGTCGGTGATGTTGGCTGGGGTCGGGAAGTCGCGGATGGCCTGAGAGTGTTTCTTGCTAGGGCGTACTGTGTCAGGGGTAATTTCAAACCCAGCGAATTCCACCGTGTCACCGCCGAGGACGAATTTCTCTGGGTTGAGGGTGATTCCGTGGCGGCCACAGACGTCGAGCCATTGGACTGTCTGGTAGAAGCTCTCTTCCAGGGTATCTGCCCAGAGCAGGGCGTCGTCAACGCATTTGGTCTTGTTGGGGATTTCGGCGACGATTTCATCGTATCGCCTGGTGTATCCGTCGCCGGATGCGATGTAACCTTGGGGGGTTGTCTTGTACCGGTATCTGCCCCAAGGTGTAATGAAGGTCGTGAGGTGGCGGTCTTCTGCGCGGATGGGGACGCTGTGGTAGCCGTTCCATGCGTCGAGGACGGTCTTCTTTTTGCCATGTGGGACAGATCGTGCTTGGTGGAACGGGGAGGGTGTGTGATGCGTCTCCCTTGTCGCATGGGCATTGAGGGGTTGGAAGTCGACAGTCCGGCGTGGTTGGCCGTTTTTCTTCGCGCAGATTACCATCCGGTGGCACCATGTGACAGGCTCGCCTATGGGGACAGGCTCGAGGACACCCAGACGGACGTCTTGGTCAAGACCCGCCTTTACTTCCTGTTGCCAATGGAGTGGAACCGGTATGGGGGTGTGGTGAGCCACCGGGGTTGCCGTTGGGTCGACCATAAGTTCGAGCGGTGGGCCCTCCATGAGGGGAAGGGGCTGGTGTTCACATGTGTTGAACGTGCTTGACTTGTAGTAGTCTAGTAGGTATTGCTGTAGTTTTTCTCTGTTTGCGTTGGGGAATGGTAGGCGGTGCGGTGGGGGCGGTGGCAATTCGCGACGGGGGCAGCCGCATGGGGCGGCGGCGGTGGCCCCAGAGGGTGCTGTGTCCTGCAATGTGGTATCGCAGTGGTCTGTCGTCGCGCCGACCTTGGGGAAGTCCTTGGGGATGAGGTGGAGGTCTGCGCAAGCCCCTCTGCTGAGGAAGAATTTCTCGGAGCAGTCCGTGATGTAGGTCATCTGTTTTGTTTCGAAAATGTTCCCGTGAGTATCCTTGGCTGTGATATGGAGTATTGTGGCGCCGAGGATGTTGATGCTTTTGTTGTCGGCGGCATGCATTTTCATTGTCACAGGGATGAGGTCGGACGGGGTGAGGCCGAGGCGATAGAGGACTACAATGCCAGCAAGGCAGCTTTGGCACCCTGTGTCTGCCATGGCAGGCTGGTTGATGGACTTTGTTGGGGAGTTAAGTGTGAATCCGAGCGCTTTGTATCCCCTGTGTGAGACCTGGATTGTGAGGTCAACGAAAGGTTGAGGTTGTGAACTCTTTCTTATCCATGTTTGGGACAGGTTGTCGAAGAGATGATGATCAATGGAGGTGGGTTTCCAGTTCCTTCTGCGAGAAGATGACATCACAGTACACAGGGCGTCGAAGGTGGCAGCTTCGCTGTTTTCTGTGGCAGGTGGTGGTCTGCGTCTCGGTCTGTCTTTGCTGCGGCATACAGATTCATAGTGGTGGTCTCTGTTGCACGCCTGACATCGATGGCCGTATGCCGGGCAGTCGGTCTTGCGGGTTCGGGCCAAGGAATGTGCACCGTGGCCTGTTTTTCCACAATACGTGCAGAGTTCTTTCTTGTCGTTTTTGAAGGCGAAACGTTTCTTCTTCTGATAGCTGCTGCTTGCGGCCTCAACCGAGGCTGATGCGGCGTCGGTTGTGTGGATATCCAGTAGGCGGGAGGCTGATCGTTTGCCGGCTTCTTTCGCTTCCACAAATCGGAGCGCGTCTTCCAGGCTCATGTCCTGGTTTTCATGGCTAAGGAGGTCCAACTGGATGTCGGGGTCTGCTATGCCGCGGATGAGGGCGTCACGGAGTATGGCGGCAGTGTAGCTGACGTCCCGGCCACAAGTCTCGGAAGGGCATTTGATAGTGAAGTTGCACACCCCGGCTTGACCAGCGAGGCGGGCCCCAAATGCTCGTACCGGTTCGTCGCGGTCTTGTCTCATATTATGGAGTGTAACTCTGGCCACCATTGTGCTCTCTTGGCGTACGGCGAGTCTTCTGATGGCGGCCAAGATTTCATTTTCAGTTTTGCCCGTCAGGCTACCGCCCGCTGATCTAGTGAGGTCTTTGCGTAGAGGTTCGTCGCAGCATTCCAGGAGTTGCAAAGTTTTGTCGCGGCCTGTCACTTTTGTGGCAGCGACGTAGTCAGACCATCGGGACACGAAGTATTCCCATTCCTCGCTGGTGCCGGCGGCGGAGATGATTGGTCGCTTGACTCTGTCGATCTTCGCTGCTGTTGTGAGTCCCTGAGTGTGGGTAGTTCCGTGAGCGGTGAGGAGAGCAGCGACGATGATGGCGTCGAGGTCCTCTGTCACATAGTCACAGTCGGGAATTGGGCAGGCGACGGCAGGCATGGTGTTATTTGCGCTTGGTCACGCTCATCCAACCGTGGTCATCGATAAGAACGCTGTCTCTTTGTTCAAATAAACTTTACTCAAACAATGACCACGGTTCTGTAATGATAAAAGAAAGGAACAATGTTGACTAAGTAACGACGTCTGGCAACATGTGACTAACCATTGACATATGATTATAATTCAGTTACATGCGAGAACATAAAGATGCTACGTACGGAAAGAATCCTATGATTATGCATAAACAATATATATATATGATTGAACTGAAGGATAGCTTAGTAAAGCAGGACTTACAGATAAATGAGGTAAAGCGTCGTTACACAGCGCGCGTTTTATACAGCCATCTTGGATCCGAGTTTTTGGGAGTAACGTCCCTTGACTAGCAGCGTCTCTGTACAGGAGTAGGTCGTGATCCGCTACTTGGACTACAGTTAAAAGGCGGGGTTTTATGTAGCGACTCATCCCCTGTGTCTGTGACTGCAACTACTTTGCAGTGATGGCGGAGTTGACGATTGCCACGATGAGGATTATGAGAGCTTGTTAAAACATGTTAAAGGTAAAAGTGACTAGCAGGAGTGCCTGATCCCTCGACCCAGGTAGATTATGCTTCATTAAAGGTATCACAGTTTTTTAAACGACTAAACTGTCTTATTCAAAATAATCCCTGAGACTCGCTGATGCTAAATGAGTGCCCAGATTCTTCGTAGTCTTTCCCGATCTGGAGACATTAGGGGGCAGACGGGAGATTTTGTCATATTTACATCGACATACAAGCAGACTGCTTTTGTGCTGCATCTTTTTACCCACTGCTTCGTGCTCAAACTGCACTCCTCGCCCCAGTCATCGCTCTCATTATCGCAATCATGGACATGACTTCCACTCCATGTGATGCCTCGACATCCCCAGTAGGGAGTGAACCACGGCACCCAGTCGCCTCGCACAACTGCCAGCAGGTCGTGGCACTACGCCCAATGCCCATATTTATATATTAAAACAAGAAACAGAAAAAAGAGTACTTCATCAGCGTAGTCAGTTATCTGACTGCGGTCACTGTACTTTTGCAAGGGAGGTAATGTGACTCTCTGCGGGAGCGCAAACATGTATAGCTTTATCAAGAAACTCGTAGAACGTGTGTATCAAAGCTCCATTTTTTTAAAAGACACATGCATGAATTTTTATCATAGTGATGAAGAAATATTATCACCTTGTTCCAAGCACTACGGTCAAAACATATCTACGTCAAATTTTTAAAAGGAACTTTAGCACCATTTTTTATCATCTTTCACGTCTATTTACAAGGAGATTAATTCCACTCCCGGGAGAACAGACAGATTGAGCTTGGACGCGCTCAAGTGAATGTTCACAGTTTTGCTGCTCAACTCTTACAGGTTTTCGCTCAAGTGAATGATCACAGTTTTCCTGCTCAACCCTCACAGGTGTTCGACTTTACTCCTGGGTGGCGAGAGGCAGTGCGAATTAAGCTCCCTACTGAAGGATGCGACTCTGGGAACCGCGCAGATTCGAACAGCGCACCCTCTAGTCGGAAGCGACTGCAGGTCAAGCGCGCTGACCACTCGGCCAGACTGCCAGCATCTCCTGAGTGACGTGAAGTGGTTTCCATGACAACAAGGCTTAGCAATAACGAAGGCGACGACAGCATCTCCTGAGTGACGTGAAGTGACTTCCATGACAACAAGACTTAGCAATAACGAAGGCGACGACAGCATCTCCTGAGTGACGTGAAGTGGCTTCCATGACAACAAGACTTAGCAATAACGAAGGCGACGACAGCATCTCCTGAGTGATGTGAAGTGACTTCCATGACAACAAGGCTTAGCAATAACGAAGGCGACGACAGCATCTCCTGAGTGACGTGAACTGACTTCCATGACAACAAGACTTAGCAATAACGAAGGCGACGACAGCATCTCCTGAGTGACGTGAAGTGACTTCCATGACAACAAGGCTTAGCAATAACGAAGGCGACGACAGCATCTCCTGAGTGACGTGAAGTGACTTCCATGACAACAAGGCTTAGCAATAACGAAGGCGACGACAGCATCTCCTGAGTGATGTGAAGTGACTTCCATGACAACAAGACTTAGCAATAACGAAGGCGATGACAGCATCTCCTGAGTGATGTGAAGTGACTTCCATGACAACAAGACTTAGCGATAACGAAGGCGACGACAGCATCTCCTGAGTGACGTGAAGTGGCTTCCATGACAACAAGACTTAGCAATAACGAAGGCGACGACAGCATCTCCTGAGTGACGTGAAGTGACTTCCATGACAACAAGGCTTAGCAATAACGAAGGCGACGACAGCATCTCCTGAGTGACGTGAAGTGACTTCCATGACAACAAGGCTTAGCAATAACGAAGGCGACGACAGCATCTCCTGAGTGATGTGAAGTGACTTCCATGACAACAAGACTTAGCAATAACGAAGGCGATGACAGCATCTCCTGAGTGATGTGAAGTGACTTCCATGACAACAAGACTTAGCGATAACGAAGGCGACGACAGCATCTCCTGAGTGACGTGAAGTGGCTTCCATGACAACAAGACTTAGCAATAACGAAGGCGACGACAGCATCTCCTGAGTGACGTGAAGTGACTTCCATGACAACAAGACTTAGCAATAACGAAGGCGACGACAGCATCTCCTGAGTGATGTGAAGTGACTTCCATGACAACAAGACTTAGCAATAACGAAGGCGACGACAGCATCTCCTGAGTGATGTGAAGTGACTTCCATGACAACAAAACTTAGCAATAACGAAGGCGACGACAGCATCTCCTGAGTGACGTGAAGTGACTTCCATGACAACAAGACTTAGCAATAACGAAGGCGACGACAGCATCTCCTGAGTGACGTGAAGTGGCTTCCATGACAACAAGGCTTAGCAATAACGAAGGCGACGACAGCATCTCCTGAGTGATGTGAAGTGACTTCCATGACAACAAGACTTAGCAATAACGAAGGCGACGACAGCATCTCCTGAGTGATGTGAAGTGACTTCCATAACAACAAGACTTAGCAATAACGAAGGCGACGACAGCATCTCCTGAGTGATGTGAAGTGACTTCCATGACAACAAGACTTAGCAATAACGAAGGCGACGACAGCATCTCCTGAGTGATGTGAAGTTACTTCCATGACAACAAGACTTAGCAATAACGAAGGCGACGACAGCATCTCCTGAGTGACGTGAAGTGACTTCCATGACAACAAGGCTTAGCAATAACGAAGGCGACGACAGAGAACGCGACATCGACAACGATAATGACGATGACAACGATAAGGAAGATATTTTTGGTATTGGTGGTGGTGGTAGGAGTGGGAATGGGGGTGGCGGTAGTGCTGGTAGCGGTGGTGATGATGATGACAACGACGACGACGACGACGACAACGAAGATGGTTGTGATGGTGGTATGATGATGATCACGATGACGATAATGGTGATAATGATGAAGAAGAAAAGAAATACAGAAACGCTTACTGCATTTCAATATTTTATTTCAGAGGTGAAGAAAGGTAATATTTTTTGCCTTGATATGAGAACATTTCACCATCGATGGGTACTCAAACCATACACTTTACCCCCATGTCACTGGGCTGTTTTCACAATCATTCCAACTCCATTTCATCTCTACTCAAACCATACACTATACCCCCATATCACTGGGCTGTTTTCACAATCATTTCAACTCCATTTCATCTCCACTCAAAGCATGCATATGCTAGAGAATAAAGAGGCAATATTGATCATGACAAATTCCAGCTCAGTCCTCACATACTGCTTGTAAAGGAAACCTAAACAGCCACGAGACGGAGGAGCAGGAGGAAGCTGACGGAGACAGAGGACCGGACAGTGCCACGTCCTTACTTAGAGCAGACCACACAGGGGAGCTCTCTGCCGTTGACATAGGGAGGACAGCGCAGAGAGCCGCAGCGACCCTCCACGAAGTAGAACTGCTTGCCATTGATATCTGCCTCTCCACCCACAACGTTCTCAGGCTGGTGGTCAACGCAGACATACTGGGAGGCCGCAGCAAAGTTCCAGTAGCCCGCCATGAGGTAGCCTAGGTACTCAAGCTGGAAGCCCGGGTAGCAGGAGGTCCTGGCAGGGATCATGAGGGCGGTGGTACGGGTGGGACTTCGACACACGGCGCAAGGAACATCCTGGTCATGATTGTGGAAGTTGGGAAGACGATTGCCAGTTTCGTACTCGGCCCCGTACACGTGACCAGACGCATCGTCCACAGTGTCAGTGTAGTTGGCGTACTGCGGGTCTTCGGGCAGACACAGGTAGTCCACCGCAGCCCCTGGGTGGGTCCACCAGCTTCCCCCAGCGTAGCCTGCAGTGGACAGATGACGTCAGTCACAAATAACACTGAAATGACCTTTGACCACCACAGGGTCTTCATGACATTTACATGATATGACCTTGTTTAAAAAATCACTTTCAATGCTGAGGTGCGCCTGCAATTGTTACCAGAGAATGTGTTCGCTTTTGTTTATAGTAAGAACAGTCCACTGTCCATCTCTCATCTTGAAAGAAATGCTCTGCCTTTAGTTTTTATTAGGTGTGTGTCTCATAGACATGATAGCTGTTTTGTACTGCAGTGTATAAAACTTTCCAGAATGTTCTGCTTTTAGTCTTTGTTAGGTGTGTGTCTCATAGACATGACAGCTGTTTTGTACTGCAGTGTAATAAAACTTTTCATCACGTGATTCGACAGAAAACCATACGTGCAA
>JAWQFJ010033805.1:22500-27500 GCA_034096865.1 Theodoxus fluviatilis
TTTTCTTTTTGCGACGGGGGACGTTTAACGTTTTGGTGTCTGCAGCTGAACGGTAATTTCTAGCGGGGGTGTAGACAGTGATAATTTCTTTGAGTGCGTGTGGTGCAGTTTGATTGAAGAAGTTGAAACACATTGTGGCTAGCTTATACTCTATCCTCTGAGCGACGGGGAGCCAATGCAGTGCACAAAAGAGTTTGAATGAGGGAGTTCTCTTGGGACATCTAAAAACTAATCTAACGGCAGTGTATTGGACTTTCTGCAGTTAGTTTAGCACAGTGTCAGGAATGCCGGCAAGAAGAGAATTTCCATAATCAAGACAGGACAGAACAAGGGAAGTGACAAGAATTTGAGTGGCCTGTTGTGAAAGATAGTGACGAATAGTGCTAATTTTCCTTAACTCGTAGTAAGCTAACTGGCAAATTACAAGTCATGCAAGACAACACAACGTTTAGTGACTGATACATGGAAGGAATACCGGTCGAGCCCCCCTCTGTCAAGGTTGGTGTAGTTGGAACAGCACACACCACCAACAGACAGTTAAAAAACCAAAACACATCAGGTAAATTCCTTTCTCAGTCACTAATCACAATAAAGAACGGAGACGCCACAAACAGAAATTTACATCAAACATTTTTCAATACATACATATAAAGGCACCTTTCATTAAACTTTCTCTCCTTAAATGTGATTTGTAACTGAGGAAGAAATTTATCTCACAAAGATCTGCAATAAGATCTTGCAGACGGGAGATTGGCCAACCCCGTGGACACAGTCCCTAGTGATTACATTGCCCAAGAAAGGCAACCTCCAAATGTGCCAGAACTACCGCACGATCAGCCTCATCAGCCATCCCAGCAAGGTCATGCTGAAAGTACTGCTGAACAGATTAAAACCTCAGGCAGAGAAAATCACTGCTGAAGAGCAGGCAGGTTTCAGACCAGGTAGGAGCACCACCGAACAGATCTTCAATCTGAGAGTACTGTGCGAGAAACATCTACAACACCAACAAGATCTGTACCATGTCTTTATAGACTTTAAGAAAGCATTTGACAGAGTCTGGCATGCTGCGCTGTGGGCCACAATGAGAAGCTACAACATCAGCTCCAAGATCATCAAAGTCGTCGAACATCTCTATGACAGAGCGACCAGCACAGTCCTGTTCAATGGTACCACAGGCGAATGGTTCAGAACAACGATCGGAGTCAGACAGGGCTGTCTACTCTCCCCCACACTCTTCAACCTCTTCCTCGAAAGGATAATGACTGATGCCCTAGGAGACCACAAAGGATCAATCAGCATCTGTGGCAGAAAGATCACCAACTTACGTTTTGTTGATGACATTGATGGATAAGCAGGAAGTAAAGAGGAGCTTACTAGTCTTGTTGAGCATCTGGACAAGACCTCACAGGCATATGACATGGAGATCAGTGCCTTCTCAGCACCAAGGTGATGACGAACAACCCTCGGGGCTTCAAAATGGAAATCAAAGTGAAGGGCCAAAAACTGGAAGCTGTGAACAACTTCAAATACCTGGGATCTATTGTGACTGATGAAGGGTCCAAACCAGAGATACTGTCCAGGATAGCACAAACAACAGCAGCATTGGCAAAGTTGAAGCCAATACGGCATGACAGAAATATCACTCTCGCGTCGAAGATCAGGCTCATGCGCACGCTGGCCATCTCCGTATTCTTGCATACATGCGAGTCCTGGACACTCACATCTGAACTACAGAGACGGATACAAGCCCTGGACAGGAGATGCTACCGCAATTTTCTGAACATCTCATATAAAGACCATGTCACGAATAAGGAAGTCAGCCACAGGATCAGGAGAGCATTTGGACAGTACGAAGACCTGCTCTCAATCGTGAAAAGCAGAAAGCTGAAGTGTTACGGTCACGCGTCAAGAGGCAGTGGGCTGGCCAAGACCATCCTGCAAAGTACCGTATCAGCTGGGAGAAGGAGAGGCAGGCAGAGAAAGAGGTGGGAAGACAACATCAAAGAGTGGACAGGCTTGACCTTTGATGACTCACAGCGAGCCACAGAGGATAGAGATCGATGGAGGAAGATTGTCCGAAAGTCATCAGTGGTGGCTTAACAACCCATCTAAGGTGTAAAAGACTGAACTGAGGTATGTTTTACTGTCCAGTTGGTGTCTCGAGCCTTTACCACCTATGCCAACCGTGGCAGTGTATATGAAGTACCCCAAATCGCAAACGTACAAGTTTGCACGGGATATCGATCACATTGTTCAAACACTGTGACTTCAAATTGCTGCATAGATCGAAACCATTTCGTCTGGCATCTTCATATTGACCTTAAATGAATACTTAAATTAACCCAGATTTCTCCGTCCCAGGGATAGAACCACGGCACTGCGCCTCGCACAACGTCCAACCCCAAAGCATGCTCGCCCATCTCCGCCTGTCAAAAGACATGGTTTCAACAAGCGAGTAGAGGCTGAGGGGCTGACCGTGTACTCATGCAAGAGAGGAGAGCACTGGGGGGTGGGCTGACTGACAGGAACTGTTGTATATGTTAAACAAGTTTGAAGGGTTGGGAAGTTCCTGTAAATATTTTTTGTCTTTTTGCTTTGGCCCGTTGTAGACGTTTAAACCAAAGCTAAAAACACAAGGTTGCAGCCAATATAACATCCCACATTGTTACGATATTTAAATACACCCAGATTTTTATGTCCCAGAGATAGAACCACGGCACTGCGCCTCGCACAACGTCCAACCCCAAAGCATGCTCGCCCATCTTCGCCTGTCAAAAGGCATGGTTTTAACAAGCGAGTAGAGGCTGATTGACTGACCGTGTACTCATGCAAGATGGGAGAGTTCTGGGGGGTGGGCTGGCAGGACCCATCATCATCATCATCATCATCATCATCATCATCATCATCATCATCATCATCATCGTCATCAACATCATCTTCATCTTCATCATCATTCTCGTCGATAGTACTTTTCTTGGACATTATGTGTGTTTGAGAGAGAGAGAGAGAGAGAGAGAGAGAGAGAGAGATATATATATATATATATATATATATATATATATAGAGAGAGAGAGAGAGAGAGAGAGAGAGAGAGAGAGAGAGTGTCTACTATACGAAAATGTAGGCCTAGTTCGGTTTTTCTGGGTAGTCTTTCTTCACTAGAATGAGGATTTGTGACGTGCAAAGTCCATATGTCCCGAGAACTCCGCCAAGCGTTACCTCACTGAGCTGGTCCCATACCAACTTTCATG
The DNA here is from genome assembly GCA_034096865.1 of Theodoxus fluviatilis. Classification (NCBI taxonomy): domain Eukaryota; kingdom Metazoa; phylum Mollusca; class Gastropoda; order Cycloneritida; family Neritidae; genus Theodoxus; species Theodoxus fluviatilis. The sequence goes on from JAWQFJ010033805.1 coordinate 25,752, forward strand.
TTGTTGTATCATCATTACTTGCGATGACTTCTTTTCAAAATTGTACTAAATGTACTACGAAACCTGCAGAGGTTGACTATGTAAGCCTGTCTACTAAAGCCTGTTTACTAAAACGGGCTTTAAAAAAACCAACAGCGTTTTTAGTGAATAACTCCGCCTTGGACGGTCCCAAGCCCGTTTGCGAAAGGAGGAGGGTTGGGCGTGGGGCTAACAACCCCACCCCGGAAAAAAAACTCTTTGCTACAGAAACCGAAGCAACAGAGAAAGAAAACCAGCGCTCGATTCAAGAAGATGCCTCTACAGAAGGACTTATGACGCAGGTTGGTGAAAGCCTCACGGAAGCCAACCGGCCGATAAATCTTCTGACGATGAAAGCAACAACGAAGATCGGAACTTGGAATATACGAACAATGTACGAAACAGGAAAAGCAGCTCAAGTAGCGAGTGAGATGAAGCGCTACAACATCCAAGTGCTCGGAATATGTGAAAGCAGATGGAATGGATCCGGCATGACCACACTTGCCACTGGAGATAAGATCCTCTACTCGGGACACACAGACGAAAACCACGACCACACAGAAGGAGTTGCCATCATGATGTCCCCTACAGCTGCTAGCGCTCTCATGGAATGGCGGCCAGTTTCCTCCAGAATCATGACAGCACGATTCAACTCTAAAGGGAGGAAAGTTACCATCATCCAGTGCTACGCCCCCACTAACGATGCAGACGAAGAGGCAAAAGAAACATTTTACAACACACTACAAACAGTTGTTGACGAGCTTCCCCAGAGAGACATCAAGTTACTGATGGGCGACATGAACGCCAAGATTGGAAAGGACAACACAGGGAAAGAGCTTATTATGGGTACCCAGGCCCTCGGAGACATGAATGAGAATGGTGAGCTGTTTACAGACTTCTGCGCTTTCAATGACCTGGTTATTGGCGGCAGTGTGTTCCAGCACAAAGACATTCACAAGGAAACCTGGATCTCGCCTGATGGCAAGACAAAGAACCAGATAGATCACATCACTATCTCAAGAAAGTGGAGGCGCAGTCTACAGGACACAAGATCCAGAAGGGGAGCCGACGTAGCTTCAGACCATCAGCTAGTGACTGGAGCCATCAAGATCAAGCTACGAGCCTTCAGAGACACAGCAGATAGACCCCAGATCAAGTTTAACATCCAACGACTGAAAGAAACGGGCTTCAAGGACATCTTCTCAGTTTCTCTAAGGAATAGATTTGAAGCTTTGAACATGGTGACAGAGGAAATGCCCCTGGAAGAACATTGGAGCCATCTGAGAGACACATGGAAAGACACATGTCAAGAGGTTCTGGGGAAAAGAAACACGACAACAAAGGAATGGCTCTCCGGCGACACCTGGAGCCTGATACAGTACAGGCGAGTCATCAAACAGAAAATCAACAACACCAAGAATGAAGACGAAAAGAAAACCCTTCATGAAGAGTACACCATTATCAACAAAGAAGTCAAGAAAAGTGCCAGGACGGACAAGAGACGTTTCTACGACAACATGGCAGCAGAGGCAGAACAAGCAGCTGAAAAGAGAGACCTCAGCACTCTGTACAAGATCAGCCGAACACTCTCCACTAAGAAGTCAAATCAAAACGGACCGATTAAAGACAATGAGGGGCACACCATCACCAAGGAGGAGGACCAGAGACAACGATGGGCCGAACATTTCAAGGACCTTCTCAACCAACCCCAGCCATCAGAGAGACCAGACA
>JAWQFJ010033805.1:40000-50563 GCA_034096865.1 Theodoxus fluviatilis
GTCACACATGCCCAAGAGTCCAACGCTCTACCAAATGTGACATTGGAGATCTAGTATGACTGAGTGTTTGTAAAACATTTATTGCGTTCGCAACGACAACTTACAAGTGACCGTGAAATAGGAAGGTGTAGGATGAGATTTTACCCTGGGAGTAAACAAAATAAGTTTATTTCAGACCATTTACCTTTGCTGAAACTACTGTGTTCTGACAGCCATCTGGTTTGTAGCTTCGCACTTCTCGCACCCTGTCACACGGCGAATTTGAGGAGCCGGTGAATTTGGGCCTTTTACATCCTGGCTAGGGGTTAGGCGGCAACCCATTAAAGTTTTGCTGCGTTAGAAAAGGGTAACCTCGTGCGAAGCAATGGGGAGAGTGAATAGAGCTCACAGTGCGCACGGACTAAGGGAGGTTCTAGGAACGGAGAAGGTTTTGGTCCGTGCAAGTTGCTTGGGAGAGGCTCACGGGAGATTGGAGAGAGAAGGAGAGGAGAGGAGAGGAGAAGGGACAGAGATGGGAGCAGGAGAGGGTGAGGAACTATGGTGCGGGTTTCTGGAGAACCTGAGCTTGCTACGGTTGAGAGTCAGGGGACGCTGTGTGTCTCCACAGTGGAGACGGCTCGTGCCGAGAGTCTCGACCAGGATAGCGATTACTTGCTGTCGTGCAGAGTGAGTACAAATTTCTGTGTGAGACGGTTGTGAAGTTATATCCCTGTACCCTGCGTGGGCGAAGTCTTGGATATGCCTCTGTGTGAGACGGTTGTGAAGTTATATCCCTGTACCCTGTGTGGGCGAAGTCTTGGATATTTCTCTGTGTGAGACGGTTGTGAAGTTATATCCCTGTACCCTGCGTGGGCGAAGTCTTGGATATGTCTATGTGTGAGACGGTTGTGAAGTTATATCCCTGTACCCTGTGTGGGCGAAGTCTTGGATATGCCTCTGTGTGAGACGGTTGTGAAGTTATATCCCTGTACCCTGCGTGGGCGAAGTCTTGGATAGGTCTCTGGGTGAGACGGTTGTGAAGTTATATCCCTGTACCCTGTGTGGGCGAAGTCTTGGATATGTCTCTGTGTTTGGGTGTGTCGGTATGACAAATGATTTGTATTTTTGTTGATTTTTTTTAATTGTGGGTCGGTGTGGCCACGGGTTAAAAGAATTTTTGGTCAATTTGGTTGAAGTTGTGATTTAGAATTGTATATTGCAAATATGGACAAGACAAGTGGAATTCTGGTTTAGTTTAGTATTGTTTTGTGGGATTGCATTGTCTTGATGATCAGTGATTGGGTGCTGGTGTGGCAAGGGTCATGCTAGTGATTTGTATTTTTGGTTGTTTGTTGATTTGGATAGTGGTGGTGTAGGTCATGATAGTGATGGTCAATTGTGGTGTACCCTAGGATGGTGTTAAGTTGGATATTGTTGGGATTTGAGGATTTGATTGATGGGATTGTCATGTATTGAGACTGGCTTTTGGGGAAAGTTGAGATGCGGTTGGTTGAGGTGGTTTTCTTATGTGGTTTAGATTTTGAGTGAGTGTGGTTGAGTTTAGGAGGATGTTGGGTTGTTGGGTTGTTGAAGAAAAGAAATTGTTTTGATTTTATGATTGAATGTGTACTTTATTGATGGGTTGTGTTAGAGTTTTGTAAAAATAAATTGAATTTGTTAATTTATTTGCGTGGTGTGTATTGTGTCTGTTGATTGGATGTGATGTCCCTCTCGGAAAAAGTCCGAGTAGGAAGGGAGCCGTGACACACCCAACCACAGACGAAAGTCCTGTAAGCTCCCAAGCTTTTGTATGAAAAGTAAATGACATGAATGAAATGTAGTTCATTGAAAAGAGAATAAAAAGACCATTCCAATGGTATAAATATGAACACTGTGGGTCAATTTGTTTAAAGTTATGACTTTTTAATTGAATAAAATCCTGCCCTTTTTTAATACTATAAAGACAATAGAAAACTTGTGACCAGATTACATGCACTGAACAACAAAACCTTCATAACTTTTCTATTTTCAAAGCTAGAAGAAAACCAAAGATATATCTGGAATCCTTATGGCTAGAGCTATTGATTAATAGAATAAAAGAAAAGTGACAGATAGATTTTAACTTAATTAATTAATTCTTCTTCTTGTCAATCACTAAATTAATTAAGAACCAATCAGAGGTCGCGGTCTGGGTCACGTGACCACATGTGGTCGATCGGGCATTTGAATTTGAAAACCAAATAGCACACTCAAACCCGCAATAAAAGCACTAAACTGCTTTTAAAAGATTTCAAAATGATAATAGAATAACAAATAATCATTAGAAGCAGTATAAACGAGTCCACTAGGTTAGACGAAGATTCTCAGAAAAGCACTAGCCATGACTAGGTCTGCCATTCCACAGCGCGATCTGAAAACCCAGTGACCACGTTGGAATGAACAAAACCCCCATTGGTAACATTCAAATTATAAAATAAAATCATTGAAATAGACTCAAAAATGAATAATCTATATGCGAATAGCAAATTAACATACCGAATAATCACGTTTGATATGAAAATGGCGTTTAAAGATAAACCAAAACTTTCAAATTCGCGTAGCTCAGCTCACAGAGGTCGCACGAAGATGAAATTTGTGTGTAGATGCAGGGGAAAACGTCCACTAATTACAGAAAACGCGGTCTTTGTGCTAAATGAAATAGAGGCTTGAAGAAAGCGAACGAGAGAGGGATTGCTGTGTGCGCGAGCACAGAGTCCAGTCACAGTTTTTGTGGCGCAGCGGGGAGGCTGACTCCTGACGTCATGCACACATGCCTAGCTTTTGTAGGCTGCAACCTCTCGAGAAAAGAGGGGGAAAAAATACACACACACACACACACACAGACACAAAAAACCAGGTCGGGTTCGAACCCACAACCTCTCGAAAAAAAGAGAGAATAAAAGGTTTCAGCGCAGAATCGAACCTGGTCACGCATGACCAAGAGTCCAACGCTCTACCAACTGTGCCATTGAAAACTGATATGGCTGAGTGTTTGTAAAGCATTTATAACGTTCTTTTCCGTAAACCCCCTTGGTTCGTAATTTGCACTGTAAATTGAAGAAAAATGGATGATAGTACGAACTGTTTGGTATTTCATACGAATCTAACCCATCAACGTCAATAATCTTCTCGTAGTATCGCTTTTTTGTGTCTGCTGGTAGACGTTCAACATGTGAAGAAGTCATTGTTTTGTGAAAGTAATAAAAGATAACTCCGTTTGACTCGATCTGGATTAGGCTATTCTGACAATTGACATTTGAGGGAGGGGGGTTTCGAGTTAACGACCTAAATAAATCACTCTCTCTTCAAACCTCGATGCTGAAAACTTGATACATTCAATCGGACATAACTTCCAGTAAGTGTGCAAAATGTCAAGGAAATCCGTCCAGAAGTTTTTGAGATATCAGCCATTAAGTTAGGACTGACAGACGGACATACAGATAAAATTACGTCATGTTATTTGCCGTCAAATGGTCACGTCACACATTTTGCATTTCGCCATTCCGTCAATTGACATTTTAAGGAGGTGCTTTCGAGTTTATGACCTTAAAAAATCACTTTCTTTTCAAACCTCGATTCTGAAAATTTCATACGTTCAATCGGACCTAACTTGCAGTAAGTGTGCAAAATGTCAAGGAAATCCGTCCAGTAGTTTTTGAGAAATGAGCCGTTAAGTCGGGACAGACAGACAAGCAGACACACACACAGACAGATAAAGTCTGTAGGACCTCCAGTAAATCTGGAGAGATAAAGTCTGTAGGACCTCCAGTAAACCTGGAGGGATAAAAATCGCTGGCGCTGAACCTCCAGGTTTTGCCATTAAAAGCCCCTCAGTAAAGCTGTGAGGATCTTCAGTAAACATGGAGGGATAAAAAATCGATTACAGCACGCTTTGTACCCTGGACATTTCGTACCCTGGACACAACGTACCCTAGTCGTTGTATACCTCATTTAGTCGATTCGTATGTTTTCTACCCTAACCCTAACCCTAACCCTAACTGTAACTCTAACCCTAACCCGTTTATGGTAAGGGTTAGGGTTAGGGTACGAAACGACTAGGTACCAAACGTCCAGGATATGAAACGACCGCATCGTAAAAAATCCTTCTTTCTCCTTCACCAATGTTCTCGAAATTAATCCTCCTCGAAAATCTCATCGAATTTACGTCACGTTATTCGACGTCAAATGATTACGTCACACATTTTGCATTCAGACTCTGTTGTAGCGTTTTCTTTGCAACACCAAAACGTAAAAAAGTCACTTTCTCTTCAAACCTCGATTCTGAAAATTTAACACATTCAATCGGACCTAACTTCCAGGAAGTGTGCAAAATGTCAAGGAAATCCGTCAAGTAGTTTTTGAGGTATCAGCCGTTAAGTCGGGACAGACAGACAGACACACACAGACAGATAATAAAAACGCTGGCTACCAGGTTTTGGCATAAAAAAAGAAGATCGGGTTCGAACCCGCAACCTCTCAGGAAAAGTGGGGGGGGGGGGGGGGGGGGGGGGGGGAACATACACACACACACACACACCCACAAACACAAAAAACCAGATCGGGTTCGAACCCAAACCTCTCGAAAAAGAGAGAGAAAAAAAGTTTCAGCACAGAATTGAACCTGGTCACGTATGACCAAGAGTCCATCGCTCTATGAAATGTGCCATTGGAGAACTGGTTCAACTGAGTGTTTGTAAAGCATTTATTGCGTTCGCAGCGACAACTTACAAGTGACCGTGAAATAGGAAGGTGTAGGATGAGATTTTACCCTGGGAGTATACAAAATAAGTTTATTTCAGACCATTTACCTTTGCTGAAACTACTGTGTTCTGACAGCCATCTGGTTTGTAGCTTCGCACTTCTCCCACCCAACAACAGACAAAAGTGCTGTACGCTGGTAGGCTGCAAAATGCTCGCATGTGTATGCAATTTAACCCAGCACAAAATATTGTACAATCCTTCCGTGGTTTATGTCCGGTAACTGGTTTTTGTCGACAGACCATGAACTGTTTGGTATTTCATACGGATCTAACCCATCAACGTCAACAATCTTCTCGTATGACCCATTGTTTTGTGGAAAGTAGGAAAAGATAACTGTTTGACTCGATCTCGAGTGTGCTATTCCGTCAACTGACATATGGGGCGGGGTGTTTTCGAGTTTATGACCTAAATAAACCACTTTCTCTTCAAACCTCAATTCTGAAAATACATTCAATCGGACCTAACTTCCAGTAAGTGTGCAAAATGTCAAGAAAATCCGTTCCACAGTTTTTGAGATATCAGCCGTTAAGTCGGGACTGACAGACAGGCGTACAGATAAAATTACGTCCCGTTATTGATCACGTCACACATTTTGCATTTCGCCATTCCATCAATTGACACTTTAGGGAGGTGCTTTCGAGTTTACGACCTTAAAAAAAACCTTTCTTTTCAAACCTTGATGCTGAAAATTTGAAACATTTAATCGGACCTTACTTCCAGTAAGTGTGCAAAATGTCAAGGAAATCCGTCCAGTAGTTTTTGAGAAATGAGCTGTTAAGTCGGGACAGATAGACAGACACACACACACACAGACAGATAAAGTCTGTATGATCTCCAGTAAACCTGGAGGGATAAAATTACGTCACGTTATTGATCACGTCACACATTTTGCATTTCACCATTCCGTCAATTGACATTTTAGGGAGGTGTTTTTGAGTTTACAACCTTAAAAATCCACTTTCCTTTCAAACCTCGATTCTGAAAATTTGATACGTTCAATCAGACCTAACTTCCAATAAGTGTGCAAAATGTCAAGGAAATCCGTCCAGTAGGTTTTTGAGAAATCAGCCGTTAAGTCGGGACAGACAGACAGATAAAGCCTGTAGGACCTCCAGTAAAAATGGAGGGATAAAGTCTGTAGGACCTTCAGTAAACCTGGAGGGATAAATCCAACTCTAAACATAAAACAGTAAAGCATGCCCAAAGTCATTGACAGTAGCATCTTGCAAATTGCGGTGGTTCGCCAGCATTTCACATCTCGAGTCGGAAATATCAAAGCTGGCAACTCCATACTTCCCCGTGCATGCATTCAGATCACCACAGACCATCAATGAGCGATCCACATAAACAGACACCAGATGTAGCCAGAATTGCTCAAGAATCATAATGCCATTACTCTTCATTATCAAGCTAGAATAGGGTGACCCGGTGGGCGGAATGTCAATAGGCCTACACAGCATTAATATGTCTTTGTCTATAGAAAATATCTGTCTGCTTACTTTAAAGGCAAGCATATTATCACAAGTACATAGTACAGGTTAGAAAATAAACATGCAATATCATCATTAACACAACAAATTACCCTGCCCGATCTTCAACCTCTCTCTGGTAGCTTTCGAGTGGGCGATAAAAAAAACACATTCATATCCTTTTATCATATCAAAGTCTCAGTATCCCATAAAAGTCTCAACCAAACAAACAAATCCGGAATTCAAAAGGTAGAGGAGAAAACCAGGGTCATTAAACTTAGACAAAAAAACCTAAACATTCCACGAAAGAAAAAGCAAGTTTCTGAACGACGAGTCAACAGCTGTGACGGTGCCTTGACCCCGTCCCTAGATAGCGCCTTCGCCTCGAGCCTGTGACATCGTCACGGACCGAGTCTGGACCCGGTCTCGCTGCTGTCGCTGACGGCTGTGGACATGAAGCTTGTTGCCTCTGTAGCAGGCGAAGTTCCCTTCTTCTCTGTCCTCCTGCAGTCGTTGTCGCTGTAGCGGAGTCTTGTCTCCTCCCTCCCAATGCGGTGAGCTCTTCGCAAGTCGCACTCTGACAGCTTGTGAGGCAGGACGCTGTTGATACTGTTACAACCCAAGGGGGTTACAACATTGTTGTCTATTTTAGAGATAGACTAACTCTCAATAAAGACACGGAGGTGGAATGAATATCAAATTTCTATTGAAAACGGATTACCCGAATCTTCAGGCAAAACATGCAACATCAAACTAAAGTACTTCTTCATGAATTATCAGAATTTAAAAATGACCAGCCAGTATCAATTATTAATTAAAGCCCTATAACTGTTCATCTTCATGAATAAAAGCCTAATAATGGTTCATCTTCATTACGACGAATAAAGGAGAGAGTTCAATGATGTTGGTAGCAGAGTTCTTAGCATCAGACTGAGAGTTCATTCTTTGTCAAAGTTCATCCGATGTTTATGAAACACAGGGGACAGAGGGAGAAACAGGTTTCATTTCTACTCATCACTGGTTCTGTAGACATGGGCAGGAGATCTTCGGGACCAAGAGGGAGAGACCACGGTGTCGTTCATTCTGGTGGCAAGGAGGTTTTCTCTTCCTCCACCGCTTCCATGGAAACACCACCATCAACCGTCCAGGCAACGGAAGGTAGTCGAGCATGTCCGTTTCTCATCAGGGAGTGGTACCGACTGACTAGCGGTCAGCCATGTGTAGAAAGCGTTCAGCCTCCTCTGACCACGTCAACAATCCTCGGTGCACCAAGGGGCCATGAGACCAAGCCCCCAGGAAACAGGGAATCTCTCGAAGTTGTCCTTCAACTTCCCAATCTGGCCCGAGACCGAAACTTCTCCCTTCCCGAGTTCTTCTCCCCCCGAATCTCCTCCCATGACGTAATTAAGAAAATGACGTCAGTCCCGTCTCCCTGTTATCTCTGAAAGCCAACGCTATTGATCAGCTTCAATACCCACCACTTATCACAATACTATCAACGAACAGCTTCTCGTGGTTTCATTCCTGTGGTCCCTCAGGAATATTGACAAGAATTAATTTGTATCTTCTGCTCTGCTGGTCCTGACTTTCGATCTTATCTTCCATAGCCTTCAGCCGTTTTTCCATAGCCGCTTGCCTGTCGTTGACATAATCGAGGTACTTGCTCGATTGGAAGCTTCTGTGGCTTCTGCTACTTCATCTGTCACTTGTAGGATGTCCTGACGCCTAATTATGCATTTCTTATTCAGTTTTACATGACTGCATCCTTCTCATGTGTGCCAGTTATTGCACAAACCTGCTGTCGTCACAAGAAGAGCATCTGATTCGATCGGGTTAGAAGAAAATTAGACACCAACCCCCATGTGTACGACTCGAAGTTTAATTTCCTCATTGTGTTTGTGGAAAACTGAACGGTTGAGGATTTGTGAATCGAAAAAACAAACACCACAATATTACTATGAGCACGATATTACAGTGCAATTGAAAAGACATCTTTAAACACACCCATATATGTGTAACAATTGTTGTCTAGTGAGTATCGTTGTCGTCTACCACGTGAATGACCCGGGTTCAACTTCCCGTCGACGTTCTCGATTGGGATTGTTTTATATCTCACCCCAGTAGTCATTTAACGTTTAGCCGGACACTAGGACATTTCCTGTCCTTTCAACAAAACTTGCCACGTGTGATGAGGCCTTTAAAGTTGCTGTGTTCGCTCTCTGTCCCCCGCTCCAGAACTTTCCTCCCGCCTGCACACAACCCCCGCATCCTCCCCCGTTCCATCCACATCTGTTGCAAGGTAGATAATTACAAGTGAGCGATTTAGTTGTCACATGCAATTACCTTGCAAACGTTAACTCGTGCCCGACATAGTCATAACTATGTCTATAGGCTGGGTAGGAGCTGATTTAGTTTAAATTGTCAGAAAAACGGAAAAGAACGATCTGACATACACACACAACATATGCGCACATACACACATACACGCAAGCAAGCGCGCACGCACACACACATGCAGAGAAAGAGAGAGAGAGAGAGAGAGAACGAACGAACAATTCTTTATTTGTTTAGGCCTGTGGCCCATCACAACATAATTGTTTTTAAATCACTCTGGTTGTGCTGACGGCATCTCTTCTTCTTCTAAATGCATGCAACAAGTACAGTGCCACAGATCTTATCGTATTGACATTGTCGGATGCCAGCACCATCGCAATATCAACACGTTTAGCTGGATCAAACAAATTAAAAACATAATTTTGCCTTATATCTGCGTAGGCCGGGCATCTAAACAGGAAATGAATCTCATCTTCATCTTCCTCATTGCATGATGGACAAAGGAAAGACCGTTGAGGATCATTTGAGAAGCGGTGTCTGTGGATGATTAACTCGCTAAAACCGGCACGAAAACGGACAAATACATCTTTAAGGATTCGCCGATCAATCGTGCACAAATACTGTTCCCGGCTGAAAACACATTTGAATTGCCTATAGAAGGCATACCTTTCACTGCTTGCAAGGGAGTTGTACCAAACTTGTACATATTCGGTTATTAGCCGTTCCCGCAGCTCCTTTAGGAATTGCTTCTCATTCTGTACATATTGCAATCTCCATAAATTTTCAAAATTGTGTTTACACAGCAATGTTTGTATATCCTGCGCCCAATTTTTCTCTCCAGACTGTAGCAGCATATTGTATACCTTACGAGGATATCTAGTTGGATCCATTCGCAAGATTCGTAACCAATATCTAATTGCACGTATCCTGGCATTGATGTATAAAGGAAATCTGCCTGTTTCGCCATAGGTAATTACATTGGGTGCCTGAGTTGGTAAGTGTAAAAACCGTTTCAAGGCCTGTAGGTGAATGATTTCCACATTTGAACAGTCATAGAGACCCCACATTTCTGACGAGTACATGAGAATAGGAGATATTTGCGCATCAAAAAGTTTAAAGAAGACGTTCGGCGAAACATCACCCAATTTTTTTACACACTTGATGACCTGAAGCAAATCCGCTTTTGCCCTCTCCACCAGGTCTAGTTGTAAAGTTTTATATGACAGTCGTGTTGAGAAAATTGCTCCTAGATATTTGTATTCATTTACGACCTCCAACCTCTTGTCATCTAATACCCATTTTTCATGCTCGGTAAGAAACCCACTATTTCCGAACACTAAAAGCTTAGTTTTATCTGGAGAGAGAGAGAGAGAGAGAGAGAGAGAGAGAGGAGAGAGAGAGAGAGAGACAGAGAGAGAACAGAGAGAAGAGGGAGAGAGGGAGAGAGAGAGAGAGAGAGAAAGAGAGAGAGAAGGGGAGAGAGAGAGAGAGGAGAGAGAGAGAAGAGGGAGAGCGGAGGGGGGAGGGGGAGAGAGGAGGGGGGGAGGGGAGATGAGTGAGGAATGAGGGAGTGAGTGAGAGAGGAGAGAGAGAGAGAGAGGAGAGAGAGAGAGAGAGAGGGAGGGGGGGGGGGGAGGGGAGGGAGGGGAGGGAGGGAGAGACGGGAGGAAGGAGGGAGAGAGGAAGGGAGGGAGTGAATGAGTGAGGAGAGGAGAGAGAGAGAGAGAGAGAGGAGAGAGAGAGAGAGAGAGAGAGAGAGAGAGAGGGGAAGGGAGAGGGAGAGGGAGGGAGAGAGGGAGGGAGAGAGGGAGGGAGGAGGGAGGGGTAGAGAGAGAGAGAGAGAGGGAGGAGAGGAGAGAGCGATGAAGAGATAGAGAGAGAGAAGAGAGAGAGAGGGTGGGGGGGTGGAGGAGGGAGAGGGAGGAGGGAGGAGAGAGGAGGGAGAGAGAGGGAGGGACGGAGAGGGACGGAACGAACGAAC
>JAWQFJ010033813.1:0-86240 GCA_034096865.1 Theodoxus fluviatilis
GATACCGCGCCAGTTCTTGCATAGTCCGAGATCTCCTTTCTTTGGTAGTTTCACCAGCTGTCCTTTTTTCCAATCCGCTGGGACTCTTCCTTCTGTCCAGACTTTCTGCAGTAAAGGCAGCAGCATGGTTGCTGTGGTGGAAATGTCTGTCTTGAGTGCCTCTGGTGGAATTCCGTCTGGTCCGGCTGCTTTGTTGTTTTTGAGCGCCTTCAGGGCCTTCTGGATTTCTGCTTTAGTTGGAGGGTTAGTGGTAACTCCCAGTGGAGTGTCCGCAGCAGGGATGTCTGGTTTCTCTGATGGCTGGGGTTGGTTGAGTAGTTCCTTGAAATGTTCGGCCCATCGTTGTCTCTGATCCTCCTCCTTGGTGATGGTGTGCCCCTCGTTATCTTTAACCGGTCCGTTTTGATTTGGCTTCTTAGTGGAGAGTGTTCGGCTGATCTTGTACAGAGTGCTGAGGTCTCTCTTTTCAGCTGCTTGTTCTGCCTCTGCTGCCATGGTGTCGTAGAAACGTCTCTTGTCCGTCCTGGCACTTTTCTTGACTTCTTTGTTGATGATGGTGTACTCTTCTTGAAGTGTTTTCTTTTCGTCTTCATTCTTGGTGTTGTTGATTTTCTGTTTTATGTCTCTCCTGTTCTGTATCAGGCTCCAGGTGTCACCGGAGAGCCATTCCTTTGTTGTCATGTTTCTTTTCCCTAGAACCTCTTGACATGTGTCTTTCCATGTGTCTCTCAGGTGTCTCCAATGTTCTTCCAGGGGCATTTCCTCTGTCACCATGTTCAAAGCTTCAAATCTATTCCTTAGAGAAACTGAGAAGATGTCCTTGAAGCCCGTTTCTTTCAGTCGTTGGATGTTAAACTTGATCTGGGGTCTATCTGCTGTGTCTCTGAAGGCTCGTAGCTTGATCTTGATGGCTCCAGTCACTAGCTGATGGTCTGAAGCTACGTCGGCTCCCCTTCTGGATCTTGTGTCCTGTAGACTGCGCCTCCACTTTCTTGAGATAGTGATGTAATCTATCTGATTCTTTGTCTTGCCATCAGGCGAGATCCAGGTTTCCTTGTGAATGTCTTTGTGCTGGAACACACTGCCGCCAATAACCAGATCATTGAAAGCGCAGAAGTCTGTGAACAGCTCACCATTCTCATTCATGTCTCCGAGGGCTTGCGTACCCATAATATGCTCTTTCCCTGTGTTGTCCTTTCCAATCTTGGCGTTCATGTCGCCCATCAGTAACTTGATGTCTCTCTGGGGAAGCTCGTCAACAACTGTTTGTAGTGTGTTGTAAAATGTTTCCTTTGCCTCTTCATCTGCATCGTTAGTGGGGGCGTAGCACTGAATGATGGTAACTTTCCTCCCTTTAGAGTTGAATCTTGCTGTCATGATTCTGGGGGAAACTGGCCGCCACTCCATGAGAGCACTAGCCGCTGTAGGGGACATCATGATGGCAACTCCTTCTGTGTGGTCGTGGTTTTCGTCTGTGTGTCCCGAGTAGAGGATCTTATCTCCAGTGGCAAGTGTGGTCATGCCGGATCCATTCCATCTGCTTTCACATATTCCGAGCACTTGGATGTTGTAGCGCTTCATCTCACTCACTACTTGAGCTGCTTTTCCTGTTTCATACATTGTTCGTACATTCCAAGTTCCGATCTTCGTTGTTGCTTTCATCGTCAGAAGATTTGTCAGCCGGCTGGCTTCCTTGCGGCTTTCACCAACCTGCGTCATAAGTCCTTCTGTAGAGGCATCTTCTTGAATCGAGCGCTGATTTTCTTTCTCTGTTGCTTCGGTTTCTGTAGCAAAGAGCGTTTTTCCGGGGTGGGGTTGCTAGCCCCACGCCCAACCCTCCTCCTTTCTCAAACGGGCTTGGGACCGTCTATGGCGGAGTTGGGCGGTGGGGATGGGGGGTGGGGAACCTCGTGAAGTGCCGTGCATTCCGCCACTCCAAGTCCGTAGTTTCGTACCTGGAATTGTCTTACTTGATACGTTCGACACCCACAATGGCGGCGCCCCTCTTTCCTGACGTCATACACAACGCGGGAGGTGAGAAGGCAGCGTCATACAACGCAGGGGTTGGGAGATGGGGTTAAGAAACGGAGTGCTGGGGGTACGTCATAGGTAGGGTCTAGTGGGTGTCACAAGTGTGTGTCATTTTTAGGGCGCCGGAGTATAGCGCGTCGCTAATGTGTTTCATTGTCTCGTGCTGTCCGTGTTGTTTTTTCTCGTATCAGCCTTGGCGACAGGGAGATAGGAAAGTAATTTATAGAACTGGTTGTGTGCGCATATGGTTTAGGCATTCCACAGTTTATCTTTTGAAAAGAGACAGAATTAGGCCAAATAGTGCAGTGACGTCAAAGAGATTTTTGGAGTGACGTCAAGGAGATTTTGGAGCGACGTCAGAGTAGCTAAAGGAGAGATTCGATACGGTTGTCGAATTGTTGAGCTCTCTCGTTTGTTCGCCTTTTGAAAGCGTTTATAGCTTAAAGGTGGTAGTGTCTTTGGTGTCAGTGTAAGACTAGGTCCTGACGCCAGAGAAGGTTGTCTCAACTACATGGGAGTTGGAGTTGCGACGGTCATCCCTTTCTCTTTGGAACTTCGCTTTTGGGACAGTAAACATTAAGAAGTCGGAAGTAAGTTGAACTGTTATCGTTATCCGTAACGTGCAAGTCTGGTCTCTGATTTAGATAAAAATGGAGCCACGTAGTGAAACGTGCTAAACCGTTATGTTGCATGTAGTTGTGTTTATCTGTAGTGATGCTTCCATGATGGTTTATCGTATGATGCATTGTTTAGTGGATAATTTAGGGATAGTGATTTGTTTACGGTACTACTCCTGAGTTTTCAATGCAAAGCTATGTGTGGTGATGCTTTGATGATGTTTTATCATATGATATTGTGTAAAAGATAATTTGGTGGTGATTGTTTGGTGTACCACCCATGGGGTTTCAATGTAAATCCACAGTAAGTTGGACGAAAGAGATAGTGAAATTGTAAAGGGTTGGGGGCGGGCAGTATCAAACGGGGAATGGAAGTATTGTCCGCCTTGCTTCCATCTGAACATTTGTCGCCAGGTTTCAAGGCTCGAGATTCAAGGTTCAAGGCTCGAGATTCAAGGTTCAAGGTTCGAGACTCAAGGTTCGAGACTCAAGGTTCGAGACTCAAGGTTCGAGACTCAAGGTTCGAGATTCAAGGCTCGAGATTCACGAGTTCAAGATTCCAGGTTCTACGTCCCGTCTGTCCACGGGTTCTACGTTTTCAACAGTCAACGTTGTCAAGATGCAGCGTCTACAGATCATGTACCCTGGGATTATCGATCCCCCCTTTCCCTCCCCCAACCTTTAGTTGTGCGAGATTGAACATTTTCCACGTGGGACTTTCTGGGACGGGATTGGGTGAAAGTGGGAGGTATTCGAGCTAGGCTTTGGCGTCCAGGACTAAACTCTCGCTTCGCGTGTGAGAGGTCCAGGGTTCAACCCCTAGCACTACCAGGGGGTGGCGTTTTATATTCATTGTTATTTAATATTAATTGTCTGTTGTGGTGTCGTTGTTTTTCGTCTGGTCTGTCTGAATAAATGTCATTATTTTGAATAACCAATACTGTGTGCAGTGATTTTCTTTAGTTGTTAGTTCCCCCTTTTGCATTCATTTTTTTTCTCATTTATTGCCACGTGCTAAATTTTCTTTAGCTGTGTGACAAAGGTCTCAGTCTGTCTATGCCCAGACCACACACACAGCAGTTAGGTTACACTGCACGTGACAGTGGGGTCACATGATTATTCATCCATTTGAATGTCTTTGGCTGTCGAGAGATCAAGGAATGTTTAGTTGAGGGATTTCAGAGAGTCCGCAAGAGTGATACGTTGTGTTTACACAAACTGGCCTTTTATCGCACCATTAACTTCTTGGTCGGAAAGTCTGGCACCTGTCAGTGATGGCCCCTGTCAGTGAAGTATACACACACACACACACACACATACATATATATATATATATATATATATATAGAGAGAGAGAGAGAGAGAGAGAGAGAGAGAGAGAGTTATATAAACAGTTATATAGACAGTTTTATATATATCGTTTTATATTTATGTAGTTATATGTAGTTTATATATATAGTTTTATATATATAGTTATATATATATAGTTATATATAGTGTTTTATATATATATAGTTATATAAAGGATATAGTTATAACATGATAAACTTGTTCACACCTTTCTCTTCAGCAAATTAAACTTACAGGGCTTTCCACTATCGTTCAGCAGCTTTCCTCAACTGTGGAGATACATGTATGAGTCACAGAAATCAATACCTGGCCATGCTCGCGTCATGCTAGCAAAGTATATTCGTAAATTCATAACCGATTTCCCAGAACATTCCCGAAGTTTCATTTTCTGTCCTGATGAAAACAGTACTTGTCATAGTGCTTGTTAACTCATGGAAACAGGTATTTCATATTCAGAAACACGGACTGAATACATAAATACTTAGTGCAAGGCATATTGACAGTTTTGTGCTACGTTTTCAAAACATAATGAATACATGTGCACTACATGACTTCCACTAGATTTATTTTCACTCAAAATAGAATGAGTGCACTACAATACCTCCGCTAAATTTATTTTCAATCAAAATAGAATGAGTGCACTACAATACCTCCGCTAAATTTATTTTCAATCAAACTAGAATGAGTGCACTACAATACCTCCGCTAAATTTATTTTCAATCAAACTAGAATGAGTGCACTACAATACCTCCGCTAAATTTATTTTCAATCAAACTAGAATGAGTGCACTACAATACCTCCGCTAAATTTATTTTCAATCAAACTAGAATGAGTGCACTACAATACCTCCGCTAAATTTATTTTCAATCAAACTAGAATGAGTGTACTACATGAACTCAGTGACTCGGTGGGCATCGATGTGGGGGAATTATGTGCGCGAAGTGTCCGCAATATTTAAAAAGTCCGGAATACATCATCTAGTAAGATAAGTATTTATTCGCTTGTGTATTTGAACTGTAAAGACAATATTACTATGTTGTTTTCAATATAGATAGTTGACAAGGGTGTGAACTGCAAATTGCCTATCAGAAATAATATTCAATTGTTTTTACTAACGTTTCGTAAGAAGCAGCCTCTTGCGTTCTGTCCTCCATCCCTAAAACACGTTTTGAACCTGTCGATAAATGTTTGCCAGGGTGTACCACTCCTCTCAACGAGACGAAAACTCCGCCGAAATCTCCAGAAAATCCTGCAGAAATCGAACATTGCTCAAAACATGATCCTTTCCGCCGTTTTTTTATATTTCACGGCCGTGGCGGGAGGAAATATTTTTTTAGCTCATCATTATTGATCAATGGGACGTATTAGCCTCACTGCGGGGGGAAAAAGGTTTGTGCTGAACAGATTTCGTGTATTGCAATTCTACAGCTGCACCGTCGTTTGAATGCAGCCAAACTAACAGATCTGTCCTCCTTTTATTTTTTTCTACCGGTCATAGCCTTGAAAATTATCCCAATGACATGGCCACGTCTCATCAAAGAAGAAAAGTTACGTTACAAATTTTGTTCGTGTCTTCTCCGTATCTTTTCTAAGGCCTTTTTTAACCTTTATGGGGAGGAGGCCCTTCACACAGATAATGTTTTCCCGCAAATTAGTGCAAGAGATTTTTGTGCGAAA
This sequence comes from Theodoxus fluviatilis, assembly GCA_034096865.1. Lineage (NCBI taxonomy): Eukaryota > Metazoa > Mollusca > Gastropoda > Cycloneritida > Neritidae > Theodoxus > Theodoxus fluviatilis. Next base: position 5,676 of record JAWQFJ010033813.1, read on the forward strand.
TGGAAGTCAACAATGCACCAGAGACGCAGACTAAATTTGAATGCACGTCAAACTGGATGACATTCTGTGCGTGTGTCGACTCAGAAGACCAGCGTACAAGAAACAGTTACTTTCTCACAAAGACACTACGTCAACATCGTCATATAGCTGTAGTCCAAATCCCAGTCAATACCTTCTGTGACGTGCTCTTCCTGTTATGGAAACGTCTAAGGCGACAGGCTCTTCATTCACCCGCAGAGGCGATCCTCATCTCTACAACTGCCGCAAAAAGTGACATGACAAAATCTCGCACAACTACTTTGTTATTTCAATCAGACTTTTTAAATCTGGTATTTTCGACCAAAAACGTCGAAATGAGATATCAGAATTCTCAAAATAACTAGATGTTTTCGAGTACTTCATGCAGTTGTTTAAGGGGAAAAGGTGATCTGGGGAAGAAACTCATGTAACACCAATGAAATGAGTTTTGCAGCTATAATAACAAGCCATAAGTGTACACAGGTAAGAGGTATTTGCATCTGCAAGAAGAGATCATCAATTGACGGCAGAGGGCTGTAACTTCTCTAGTTTGCTCAATAAACTCGGGAATTTGAATTTTACCTTTTACCGTGCCGTTTCCGGTTACCCGACTGTAGGAGGCCGGGGTGGGGTGGGGGTGTGGTGGGGGGGGGGGGGGGGGGGCGCACACGAAAGCTTTAGGTCTTTGTTCATTTTGGATTCAGTACGTTCCAAACTGGACATAAAGAAGCCTATAGTACGGAGAAAAGATACACTTTCCAGAAAATATTTTCAGAAAACAGTATTTTTAACAAACCACATTTCTCGAATACGAGAATCCAGTCATTACTGTGGTTGGTTTGCTTGCGTGCTTACTTGCATGTATTTGATTTTGAAACTTCACATGGCGCCTCCCTCCCTGATATAAGGATGTTGACGTAGTGTCTTTATGAGAAAGTAACAGTCGCTCATGAAGATATCATGCTAGCCAATGCAAAAATCCCAGATAAACTCATTTGGGCCGAATCCGTTGAAGATACTTTGTGTAAGGCGGGATATGCTTGATTGTAACAGGCAGACGTGGAGCAGTAGAATACGCGATAGAGATAGATTCCGAATGTATAGGTCTTTCAAAACCACGTTAGATTGTGAGAAGTACCTAGATTTCATGGATAAATAAAAATTCAGAAATGTACTGGTCCGATTTAGATTTGAAGTAAATGAGTTGCGAGGAAACAACTAGTTCGAGCACAGACGCAGTGAAGACAGCATTGCCCCGCCTGTGGTGCAATCAAAACTGAGACACACTTTTTTGTTCGATTGTTCCTTGTTCAATGATCTACGTAACCGATGCATTAAGGACTATCTCAAATGTCCTGAGGCCACTGATGCTACCTTTTTAAAAAAACGGACGCAGTTTTACGAAAACACGCAGAGTGGCAATGTACCTTTATTTTGCCTTCCGATTACGAGACCACTGTCTAACTTGTCCAGAACAAATTCGCCAACTAATGTGCATACGATTTCTACACTGCATAATCTGGACAGTAACATATGCGATTATGTACTTCCAGCTGCCTATACCAAACCCTCTCACTGTAGCTTGAGCATGCGAAGCTCCTGCCATGGAAGCAAGTTATGCATGTACTCTGTGGACCGGTGGCCTGATCATTAAAATCAGTCAGTCAGTCAGTCAGTCAGTCAATCAGTCAGTCAGTCAGTCAGTCAGTCAGTTAGTCAGTCAGTCAGTCAGTCAGTCAGTCAAGGAGGAGGAGGGGGAGGGGGAGGGGGAGGGGGAGGGGGAGGGGGAGGGGGAGGGGGAGGGGGAGGGGGAGGAGGAGGAGGAGGAGGAGGAGGAGGAGGAGGAGGAGGAGGAGGAGGAGGAGGAGGAGGAGGAGGAGGAGGAGGAGGAGGAGGAGGAGGAGGAGGAGGAGGAGGAGGAGGAGGAGGAGGAGGAGGAGGAGGAGGAGGAGGAGGAGGAGGAGGAGGAGGAGACACGTACACATTGATGCCATCAGAAAGCTTTATGAAAGTGATTTTGCTTTCCTTCATCCCATGCAGTTCTGGACATAGAAACCACATTTTGCTTCGAGACATGTTGGTAGGACTCAGTAGTGAAAGCAGACTTGGTAATGACTGTTATCACGTATGCAATCTTCATTCAATTCTCAGAATGAAAGTGTAGGTCTTGCGCCGAAGACGCCATACCCTGAGTGCCCGTGTCCGTCCTAAAAAATCAGGCTGAGAAAACACATCTTAAACGACTGAAAAGGGATCATCGTATGAACTGTTCAGGCACCTCACGCTACTGTTAACAAAAACACAAGTCTGAAGCTCTGGTTTGAATCCAGTAGAAGTTTATCACTCAGCATTATGCGGCAACGACATGAAATTCGCTGTGAATTGCGAGCCCCAAAAGAGGAAGTCATGCATTCTGACTTCAAATTGTAAAGTCGATTTCATGTCTGTTCAGGTATCCTCCTGGCATAAAGTGTGATACTATGGATGGGCGTAAGTCTCGTGGAAGATGGAATGTCTCCGTTATGGTTTTCTCGGCTCACAGTAGACACTCGACGCTTGTTTTTTGGTGACGGCATTTGTCCGGTAAGAATGCGCTGCCTTGCAAACACGTAATGTGGCGATGCGTGTCGACTGAAAGGAAAATAAAGTATTCAATTTGTTGAAAGAACTCGTGAACAATCCGAGTTTCTTAATTTCGTATTGTTCTCTTGCGACCCACTGACACCGTTGCGTTGCAAGATTTCGAATACACCACTCTCACGAGATTTGCTGCACGAATAGGCCTAGTCTACGCTATACACAGAATGATTGCAGCCATGTCCGGAGCCTTCAGTCTAAGTGCTGGCCTCAGGTGCCAAGTCACCTCCCTCCACCACTCGCTCAGAGGGGAGAGATTCGTTTCCGTCTGGGGTCGGCAGACCGCCTTGCACTTCCTCCCTGTCCTCGGAGCTTTGCGCATGCGCGGGCTTCTGGCGGCGCTGCGCCAGACTACGCACTCTCTGCACCAGACTCTCGGAGCGGTGCTGGAAATTTCCTCGCCACTGCTGGGACCTCTGCAAGCTTTTTTCCATGTCCTCCCGCAGCACTTCCAGTCTCCTCTCGAACTCTTGCTCGTCCGGAAAGCCTATCATCGATCCCTTGCTGGACACAGAGCTGACTGATCGTTCAGCGGCGTGATCCCGATGGCAATTCGTGGGAGACTCGCTTTCCACGCCTTCTTCGGTCACTATAGATGGAAGCTGGCTTTTCTCTCGTGATATGGAGGAAGAAGTGGGTGTGGTTTGGAGGAAGGAGTTGGACAGGGACCCCGTTCCGTCTCGACTAAGCTGGCTGAGCTGACGAGTGGAGTGGCGGGTAGGGGGAGCCAGCCTGCTGTTCTCTCGTCCTGCCGACTGAGGGGGAAGACCGGAAGCCGAGCTGGGAGCCTTGTCCATAAAGGCCATGTCTGAGCACGTCACTTCCTCCCTGATGATGTCACCTCCTTTCTAATGACGTCACTTTCTCCCAGACGACGTCACGATATTCTCAGGTTTGGCAGCGTCTTAGCGTCGTCTCGGCGTCAGCCTGGAAGAAAGAGAAAAGTTCAAATAATTGTCAGTTATTTTTCAGTTGATCCTTGCCAGGAGGTGGTATTCTAGTATATGTTGCCAATATATCTCATCTTCACAAGTAGATGACATAGAAAATGGTGAAATCGAAGCTCTTTGGCTGGATATCAGTGTTAAAGGAGCTAAGATTAACTGGGTATGTGTACCGGCTTCCTGGCACAACTACTACATGGTATAGCAGCTTTCATGAGGTTTTAGAAAAAGTATTTAACTTTGATAAAGAGGTTAGCATTGCTGGGGATTTTAATATTGATCTTTTGAAATCTTCTTCCTTCAAATATAAAATACAATGTTTGATACAGCGTCCTCCACCAACTTGGCTTTGGACGAATTGGTATCTAAATGAGGGTGCGCGCGCAACACAAGAATGTAACCAACTTCGTTTGTCTTATGTGCCATAGAACAGCAAACGAATTTTTTTTTTGTGAACGAAGGTACGCAACTCTTGGTAAACTTTCGTGAGTTCTTTTTTGGAAGGAGACCAAGAAAAAAGCCCAAACGAAGGGAAGTAATTCGGATCGATTTCCAAGAACGCCGAACGAACGGTAATCGTTTCGTTTTTATAAATTTGCCTGTTCTTATGGTGCTTTTTCCATCAGTCTTTTAACATTTTAACAGTTTTTACAGGCAGGTTTTCAATCTCCTGTGCGGCTGTAGAGTTGTAGTCTGCCCACGAGGAAACATTTCTGATTTCGTTGTGCATGCCACTCTCATCTCACTCTGTTAGTCTGTACTCTGCTGAAACTTTTGATTCAGGAATCTGTAGGTGCCGGGGATTATTTATAGGGTAGTAGCCTAGTAGGTATATGTCATGGACAAGATTTTGCTATATATACTCGTGCCATGTTTTGTTTTCACAACTGTAAATTGTCTGCGGTGTTCAGTGCCTAAGATTGCTACACTGTAAGCTTTCTCGCGGTGCTTGTTAAAGTTGTTTTGCACGTGCGCCATGCTGTGGTTCATAACATCTGGTCAGTGCATTCGCCAAATATTTTCATAGCAGTCTGCGGTATTATAACCATTCAGTTCAGTTTGTTTTACCCTGTTGCATGTCGATACAATTAACTGGGGATATGGATGGCAAGAGTATTTCTAGATATAGGTGAGTGGGTGTGTTGGTCAATGCGTCTGCCTCACTAGGCCTTTGGCTTACCTTTTATCTAGTTCTTTACAGGTTGCTGGTTCGTCCTCCTTGTACTTTGCTAGCGCGGTGGAACCATGGAAATGTATACATGTAGTAATTATTTGATAGTCCAAACTGTGAAGTGTGGCGGACACGGTTGTAAATGGAGTTAGAACTAAAACAAGTATCAGAAGTTTATTTTAGGTGTGTTCGTATCACGTCTGCATTTCATTTGTTGTCTTTCTACCAAAACCCACACTTTCCAGTTTTGTGACAGCATAAATAAATCCCCAGCAGTTTTGGAGTGGTGCACCTTTTGCAGACACAGCTGCAGTGTACTTTTCCAGCTCAGGCAGAGCTAACCACGCATGGTTGAATGTTGTGAGCTTGTGTTGGAAATGTGTGTAGATGTGGTGCAGCCCTGTGTTGAATAGCATGCACAGTTCAAAATCTGTCCGTGGGAAGAGTGTGCACAGATCCATGTATCTGCATGGGTACGCCAAGCGCCGTAACACGATGCACAGTACCTCCAGACCTGATCCTTGTGTTCCATTGGCGGCTTTCATCTGAGCAGGCATGTGAAGGAGTTCACTCAGGTGCATAATGTCATCCGCTGTGTGGAAACGGAAGAACTGCCTGGTGAAGGTATCTCCTAGTGTGAACAGGTCAAATTCCTGATCACAAAGGATTCCCCGTCTCCTGGGTTTCTTGAGTACGCGATCTACAATTACTGCATTCAACATAGGCTCACCACTATCCACACTTGTCACATCAAAATCCCACTGAAATGTTGTATCTTCTTCAAGAGGATCAAATGGATCACAGTAGACATCCATTTCTGCCTGGTCAGGAATCTGAAACACAATTATAGAATAACACTCTTAAGGCTATGTTCTGGTGTAAATGGGGTTCAAAATGACAAAATCTTTGATTTTCAGATTTTTGTGTCCGTTAGTTCTTGAACCATCCTAGATTACCTCTCTGCTACTCGTATGATACAAATCACGTGAACAACCTGAGGTACACTACCATGCTCGCAGATGGAGACAGCAAGGCTTACAACAAAGTGGCATCCTCAAACATCTATGGGGATGACTACAAGATCATCAAAGAAGAGTGTGTCAACTGTGTATCAAAGAGACTGGGTACAGCTCTGAGAAATCTTGTCACCAAATGCCATGCTCAAGGCATTACACTAGGTGGCAGAGGGGTGGGACGCTTGACACAAGCAGCAATTAAGCATCTGCAGCTGCACTATTTCACATCAATAGCTTTAAAAACAAGTGAGTTATGGTTACAGAAGTAATTGGGCATGATTGATTATTTAGATAGAAACTTTCTGAAAAACTGGCATGCCCAATTACTTCTGCAACCATAACTCACTTGTTTTTAAAGCTATTGATGTGAAATTTTGCACAGACATTTGTGTTCATATGGACTGTGGTAAGTACTAGGATCTTTTGTGTAACTGTTTTCAGAGTCATTTTGGATACATTCAAAATTATGACTTTTAACACCAAAAAATTGCCATTTTTGGTACACAACAATACATTTATTTTCCATTCTATCAAGTTAGGTCTAGAACATACCAGAGGGCAGACACACAATGAAGCTGGGTGTTCGCAGGGATATCAAGCGAAAGAAGGTGTTTCAACGGATGGTGAGCAACAGGGAGAAAGAGAGAAGGAGGAAAACAAAGACTGGCCCAAGCCAGGATGAGAAGAGCTCTGAAGAAGAGGGAGGGGGGCCCTGCATATCAGTCTGGTGGCTTCTACTAATCTGTTAGTTACTTCCAAGAGACATTTTGACTTTTATCACTTTCATTTGCAATTTTTTTTTAATTTAGTATATTGCATGCATGCTGTGTGTCCAAATTTCCTTCCCATCCAAGAACAGAGTAGAAGTGGCTGTTCTACTGTCAAAAGGGGGTCTCAGTGCAGCATGAGAGGCCACCTCGAGGTACATGTCTGCTGAAGGACTTCCAGAGGGCAGACAGACAGTGTAGTAGGGTGTTTGCTGGGTTATCAAGTGAAAGAAGGTGTTTGCATGGATGGTGAGCATCAAGGAGAAACAAAGAAAGATGAAAGTGAGACTGGCCCAAGCTAGCATAAGAAGAGCTCTGCAGGGGAAGGAGAAGGGCCCTGTATATGTGTCTGGTGACTTCTAGTAAATTTCTAGCTACTTCCAAGAGACATTTTGACTACCATTACTTTTATTTGCATTTTTCTCAAAATTAGGATTTGCATGCATGTCATATCATTGGTGTTTCCTTATTTCAGTCAATTATGGAGGGAAACTCCATAAATTTTGCCTCCATCTTCAAAATATATCATTATGTGCATTCATATAAAAAATTAATGTCTTAATCAAACTGAGATGGCATAACACATCAACAAAGGTCTATCTTGAGCAAATATTGCATGCGGATGTAGATATATATGGGAAATAAAATTTGTTTTGAAATATATACATCCTGTTTGTCCTTATTTTCTCTCTACTAGTACTACATCACTGACCCTATCTTAATGGTCTTTTTGTCACAATTTGGGAGTCCTTTGACAGAGGAAAGATACTCTACTGGATTTACTAATTTCTTGAAAAATTGCATAAATTTTTCAAAAGTTAAATTTTAAAAAAATTAATACATGTCTTCTTTTAAATAGTATAATAATGTACTTTCAAAAAAAAGAAAGGACAAATATTGCTTTGAATTACCCCCTCTTTGACACCAGAACATAGCCTTAATCAAAAATCAACATGAAATCAAGTCCCAGACTGTTGAGTGTTGGCTGTACAATGAACACATATCACCCCTTCCATAATTTTTTAATGTGTTGTTGGGAGTACAAAATGGGCTCATCTGCAGTTTACCATACTGTTCAACTTTTGCATTTGATTCTTGATTTTCATCAAGATCGTTCTCGTTGTGTACGAGTGAACCTCTAGGCGTATGAACGTCTATTGTTTCGGCTTCACGAGTGTACAACTACAAGTGTTGACACGATCACGATCGAAATTGGGTCACATTTCACAAAACAGCCGTCTGACGATTAAATAACCACACATTTAGCATCAGACTTTCCATTTACTCATGAAATAAGGCAAGCATCGCATAACTTGATGTTTTGATTAACTAGTAAGGAAAATCGAGCAATTTAAAACTTGAAGCGTGACATCTTTTGGGTCGCCATTTTCTTTGGATGATAGTCTTTTGAAGGCCAAACAGTTGGTCGCTTGAAATACGCCTGGAATGTTTACTGTTTGTCAGTCAAGCCCTTTAATTTTACAAATCAGCAGTTGAAACGACATTGTATCAGTTTCGTTGATTACAGTAACGTTAGGACAACGGAAGAATGCAAAAATACTCACCAAAAAGGACTTGGTAGAATCGGCTGTTTCCACCAAGTGCGTATGGGCAGAACTTGTGAATTACCATATCGCAGAAACCGGAAGTCACGTGACAGCAGAAGGTGTGACGTAGAATGCAAGAAAGTCCTCATTTAGATACCAATTCGTCCAAAGCCAAGTTGGTGGAGGACGCTCTATGTCTCTCTATTATAAGTTGGGTTGTGGCAAGCTTTGACGGAACCAACACGTGTAACAAATAGTTCTCAAAAACTAAAAGATCACGTCTATATCTCATCGGACTCTGAATTATACCAATGCTCTGTGGGGGTTCTAGAGGTGTACCTCAGTGATCGTTTCCCAACAGTAATTTCTATTCCAGACGGCCGCAGAACTAGAACAACAAGTCATAAAACGATAAGTTTCAGAGACTATAAATCATTTAATGAGTCTGCTTACTTAGATGATCTGAAAAACGTAAATTGGCTTAACATAAACAACTCGATATCCCCAAACGAAGCTCTCGATTTCCTGCAAACTATTCTTATTCAACGTTTTCAAACATAATCATAAACCACAATGGCTCAGTCATTTTCCAATATGTAAAAATATTTTCAGACCTACATTAAAGAAAACAACAGTAAACCTGGAAGTATTTGGAAGCTTTTTAGGGATCTTTAAAATCATAGAAAGGAAGAAAATAAAATTATCCTGAAAAACAATGAAGAAGAAATATCTGACCCTGAGATCCTGGCAAATACATTTAATCATTACTTTAAAAATTTCGGTATCACTTCTGGTAGCCACACACATACCCTTACAGTAGAAAGTACAACAAACTTCGCAATAAAAGAATGATATCACATACCTGCAATAACAGAATCGAAAGTACAGATATTACTGCAAGAACTTGGCACTAATAAAGCAGCTCTCGTAGATGGTATCAATGCTAGAAGGCTTAGATGGTATCAATCCTAAAATGTTAAAACTATCCTCTCATATCATTTGCAAAGCCGTTGCTAAAATATGCAACTCTAGCATAGAATACTGCTGTTTTCCTGACCAGTGGAAAAAGGCAAAAGTAAAACCACTTGTTAAAAAAGGAGACAGGTCAAATGTAGAAAATTAGAGACCAGTTGTGACGTACTCGTTCTTTAATCAAATGGCTTGTTTAAATGTCTAGGGGAAGAACTAAAGCACGCACCTTCACTCCTCCATTCAAACGCTAGATGGTAATTGTCTGGCAATGAAGCAATGGCGAAACCAAAATCAATTCAAAAGAAGTAGTTTTAATTTTCAGAATGCATTTACCCGTGAAATGTGAATGGGCGTCAAGCGCCACAAAAATGCATAGAATGCAAATAGAAGCAATCAATTCATTTCAACAACTTGCAGCGAGACATGGAAAAAACAAACAATGGAAAGAAATAGGTCTGCCCGAGCCGAGATAATTAACTAAGTGTACTTAGCTGACCCTTTCGATGAAATCGTGAAGTTGGAGATGCACGGACTTATACCCCGCGCCTATCGCGCCAGCACAGGGGTTGAAATTGGGGGGAGGGGGTCTGAGTGCACCGACATTGCAGCCGGTGACCCGGGAGGAAAATCACCACAGTCGATGAAAACAGTTGAACTTGGCATTCTTTCGTTCTCTCTCTCTCTCTCTCTGGCATTTCTTCTTCTTCTGGGTCGTGTCGAGGGAACTGGCTCCTCCTTCTTCTTCTTCTTCTTCTTCTTCGGAAAGGAGTCGGTCTGCTTTCCAACAAGACAGGCCACCACACTTCAGCAAAGCAAGCAAGCAGGCTGGCAGGCAAGCTGGCTGTTCACCATTCCACCACCCCCTGGCAGAGGGGTTCGCTTCCAGCCGGTTCCGGGCAGGCTGAGGTTTCTCACTAATATCATTCTACGTTTCTATATGGCCACCGCCAAGTGTAAACCTAACAAGCAGGGCGCCAGCATCTTCACGGACACTGCTTTTGCTGAAAATAAATGTTATGACGCCACGAGCATCCGGCGACACTCGCTTAAATGCCTTCACTGACGTCACCAAGTTCAGTCAGTCCAATCACCACTGTTCATCCCACTCCACTCTGACTGGTCAATTCACAAGTTGAAAGTCACAGGTTGGTCAGCGTGAAAACGCCAGTGGAGTCCACTACACTCGTAACACTTTCAAGTCATTCACCTACACAGGGGTCAATTCTGTACTGACACCGGCTCAGGGCAATGAAAAAAACCGCTAAAGCTACGGCTCAGCAGACGCATGTTAAACATTTCTAGTAATACTAATAACCAGAAGGCATGAAAAAACATTGTCTCGCCACACCAGTGTCTATTCTTCCCGTACTGAGTAAAAAAATTCCAGAGCGCCATGAACACGATTCTCTCTCTGAATATTTCGAAAAACATAAATTGCTTTCTGCAAACCAGTCTGGAGTCAGATCCAAACATTCATGGCAAACGATTCGGCACACATAGCAAATAAATTGTATAGCGCAATTAATGAGGAGAAACTTGTTGGGGTGGTCTTTATTGACTTCTCAAAGGCTTTTGATCTCGTTCCGCATATTCTACTTCTTTAAAAATTACATGCATCAGGATGTGACGCATCATCACTTAAATGGTTTCAATCCTATCTCAACGGATGACAACAACAGGTTTCAGTCGACACAACACTCTCAAAATAATGTAAAATCAGTTTTGGCGTACCTCAAGGCTCAATTATCGGGCCTCTACTTTACTCCATTTTTTCTTCGGATTGACCTTCAGTAACCTCCCAGTCTGATGCTGATCTGTATGCAGACGACACCACTCTTACAGGTTTTGCATCCAATCTATCGGAACTCCAAAACAAACTTGATGATGACTTGATAAGAATTGATTCCTGGACAAGACAAAATGGAATGACCCTGAACCCACTAAAAACAACATGTATGCCAATAACTACCCAGTAAAGAAGATAAACTCTCTCCTCTATGAAACTAAACCTGAATTTACGCAGTTATCCGATACCAAACGTTCATAAACAAACATTACTTGGTGTGCTTATTGATGAGAATCTGTCTTGGACCAGTTATGCTGAATATGTCATTAAAAAACTCATTATTCAGTTATTTATATTTAACAAAATAAAAGCATTCCTTCCCATGGAAAACAGGAAAATGTTTCACACTGCATACCTCGCCCCACATATAAGCTATTGTTTAAATATATGGGGGCATTGTCCTCACAGATAGAAAGATTCTGTCAATCGAATTATGAGGAGATCTGGACATAATATCATGAACAACTATGAAATGTCTCTAAATGAAATACTGTCCAGTTTGAATTGGCTCTGTTTTGACCATGAATGTCGGTTTCAAACGGCCATATTAGTTAGTATACAAAAAGTTGACATTGCAATCGCCATCCTACCTCCAAGAAATGTTCTCACGCTAAGGTGATACACGACTCCGTTCATTCTCAATATCAAATCTTCATCCTCCCATGGTCCACGTGGAAGGGTTTCGTAAATCGTCCACTTATTATGCTACAGAGATATGGAACTCGCTACCTTTTTCAGTAAAAAATACATCGAATCTTCAGTCATTCAAAAAGCAGTTAAAACTCTATCTCAAGAACAATAATGAGAGGGGATGGAGATGTGGGGAGATGGTGTGAGAGAAAATGTGATGTAATGAGAGAAGAGAGAGAGAGAGAGAGAGAGAGAGAGAGAGAGAGAGAGAGAGAGAGAGAGAGAGAGAGTGAGAGAGAGAGAGAGAGTTCTCATTCTTCTTGTCACAATGTTTCATATTGAGGGCCACGGGAAGATGGACTTTTATTGTACAAGTGTATACCCTCGTTAAATAAAATAATTGAATTAACTGAGAACCTGTTCATTAAGTAGTTATGCTTTGATGTAGAACATATTGTTAAACGCATTTGGTATGAAATATGACATCATTCTTCGGACAGATTATAGATGCGTGAATGATTTCCGCCTGTGTGACACGGCGACACGAAATGAGTTTCACCTTGCCATTGGTTGAATGTGATTTATGTATCTATTCTAAAATAGGTTTCCATGCTCTTCAAGACGGCGAAAGCTGTTTTTTGTATCGGATAAGTTGGTTCGAAGTTGTACGCAATCCACTCATAGGACGATGGGAATCAATGTCTTGACTGTAGGAATATGCGAGAACCTGCAGAAATTAGCACATTATCGTTCGTCTTCTATAACTATCAACTTACTTCTTGCTATAAAATGTATCTTTAAACACACACACCATTACCACCTCATCATTGAAATCACCAATACCACTACTGCTACTGCTACCATCACCACCACCTCTATCAAATACATGTACGTCAAAAAGACGAGAAAACACTTATGTTGATAAAATGAACCGCTTCGGAAAACAAGAAGCACATTCATGGGAGTACACCGACATAAGTAACAAGCACCCCGAACATCTCGATCCAACATGTGACCATAAATGACCGCATCTAACGGGGATGGAAACACCTCTTTTTTCCTAGTTCTACAGACCGAGATTGTTCAGAAGGTACAGGCAGAGTTTGGGTCTGCGAAACAGGTAAGCATGGATGTGGCACTGCAACTGAAATGTTGACCGACTGCAGTCGAGCTACTGAAGCAGGCCTCAAAGCTCTATGGCCATGGTAAAACCACTTGAGCAAGCTTCAGAAGCTCTACGACCATGGTAAAGTTACTGGAGCAGGCCTCAAAAGCTCTACGACCATGGTAAAACTATTGGAGCAGGCTTTAAAAACTCTATGGCCATGGTAAAACTACTGGAACAGGCTTTAAAAGCTCTATGGCCATTGTAAAGCAACTGCAGCAGGCCTCAAAACTCTATGGCCATGGTAAAGCTACTGGAACAGGCTTTAAAAACGATATGGCCATGGTAAAGCTACTGGAACAGGCTTTAAAAACGATATGGCCATGGTAAAGCTACTGGAACAGGCTTTAAAAACGATATGGCCATGGTAAAACTACTGGAGCAGGCCTCAAAGCTATATGGCCATGGTAAAACTACTGCAGCAGGCCTCAAAGCTCTATGGCCATGGTAAAGCTACTGCAGCAGGCCTCAAAGCTCTATGGCCATGGTAAAACTACTGCAGCAGGCCTCAAAGCTCTATGGCCATGGTAAAACTACTGCAGCAGGCCTCAAAGCTCTATGGCCATGGTAAAGCTACTGCAGCAGGCCTCAAAGTTCTATGGCCACGGTAAAGCTACTGGAGCAGGCCTCAAAGCTCTATGGCCACGGTAAAGCTACTGGAGCAGGCCTCAAAGCTCTATGGCCACGGTAAAGCAACTGCAGCAGGCCTCAAAGCTCTATGGCCATGGTAAAACTATTGAAGCAGGCCTCAAAGCTCTATGGCCATGGTAAAACTACTGCAGCAGGCCTCAAAGCTCTATGGCCATGGTAAAACTACTGGAGCAGGCCTCAAATGCTCTATGACCATGGTAGAACTACTGCAGCAGGCCTCAAAGCTCTATGACCAAGGTAAAACTACTGCAGCAGGCCTCAAATGCTCTATGACCATGGTAAAACTACTGCAGCAGGCCTCAAAGCTCTATGGCCATGGTAAAACTACTGCAGCAGGCCTCAAAGCTCTATGGCCATGGTAAAGCTACTGGAGCAGGCCTCAAAGCTCTATGGCCATGGTAAAACTACTGCAGCAGGCCTCAAAGCTCTATGGCCATGGTAAAACTACTGCAGCAGGCCTCAAAGCTCTATGGCCATGGTACAACTACTGGAGAAGATTAATGTGTGCCCACACAGGAAGACCAGCAAAAGGACATTTAGACAAACACACGTGTCTGGTAAACAGCAGCGTACTTTCATCCTCGCAGTGCGTCACCTCTCGTCTCCAAGAGGCGTTGGTCATGCACTGCTCGTGCCTTGTGTAGATAGGCTAAAGACAAGAATAGATTGCGTCCTACTACGAGATTTGTTAAAGGTGGAAAACAAAGAAAATCAAGCCTCGATATGCTCATACTCCATTTCGTGGCCAATGGTCTTACATAAGGTGAAGGTGAAGGTGCTACTTACCACCAATTGAGGAATGCTCAAATTGCACATATAACCTACAAAGGCGGATAACCCGTAACATCTTATTCATTCACTCACTCATTCATCCATTCATTTCTTTGTTCGTCCATTCATTAATTCATGCAGTGCTCACAAGAACTGTTAGTGCAAGAAGGACACGCTGATTAATAGCGTTGCATACTACAGAGCAAGCTTATGCGGACTCGCATTGGGCAGCCTCTTGTAATGCTTACTGTGGGCTATGCATCCGAAGGCGCAGCTTGGAACATGCAGGCACCGTACAAGTCTACCTGGGAGTTCAGTCTGCAGTACATCATCCTCTCGCATCCGTGATCAAGGACGTCACATTCGTGGGTGACTGTGCCTCAAGGAAGGTTCTAGAAGGGTCCACGCACTCCACGTATGAGTATCGTGCCGGGCGAGCTGTAACGGCTCCGCATACTGATATAGCCCTGGAGAGGCGCGCCAGCAAACAAGGGATATCAACGTGCTCTCGTTCCTACACTCCCTGGAGCCTCCAAACGATGTCTATCCACCCGCACTTGCAAAAGACAAACAGGCAGTAAGCACCCAGAGATAAGGCCAGGTCTCCGCTACTGCTAGCTTGTCCCAGTGACTATTGCTGCCTTTTGTGATGCTTTATTGTGAACATAGCCCTCTGACTCTCGCTCTCTTCTATTACCACCACCCCCCCCCCCCCCAGCCCCACCCATCCACCCTCTCTCTCTGTCTCTCTCTCTCTCTGTCTCTCTCTCTCTGTCTCTCTCTCTCTATCTATCTATCTATCTACCTATCTATCATCTATCTATCTATCTATCTATCTATCTATCTATCTATCTATCTATCTATCTATCTATCTATCTATCTATCTATCTATCTATCTATCTATCTATCTATCTATCTATCTATCTATCTATCTATCTATCTATCTATCTATCTATCTATCTATCTATCTATCTATCTATCTATCTATCTATCTATCTATCTATCTATCTATCTATCTATCTATCTATCTATCTATCTATCTATCTATCTATCTATCTATCTATCTATCTATCTATCTATCTATCTAGCTAGCTAGCTAGCTAGCTAGCTAGCTATCTATCTATCTATCTATCTATCTATCTATCTATCTATCTATCTATCTATCTATCTATCTATCTATCTATCTATCTATCTATCTATCTATCTATCTATCTATCTATCTATCTATCTATCTATCTATCTATCTATCTATCTATCTATCTATCTATCTATCTATCTATCTATCTATCTATCTATCTATCTATCTATCTATCTATCTATCTATCTATCTATCTATCTATCTATCTATCTATCTATCTATCTATCTATCTATCTATCTATCTATCTATCTATCTATCTATCTATCTATCTATCTATCTATCTATCTATCTATCTATCTATCTATCTATCTATCTATCTATCTATCTATCTATCTATCTATCTATCTATCTATCTATCTATCTATCTATCTATCTATCTATCTGTCTATCTATCTGTCTATCTATCTATCGCTATCTCTCTTTCTCCCCCAACCCCCACCCCTCTCTCTCTCTCTTTCTACCCCCACCCCCTCTTTCTCTCTCTTCCTTGCCTTCCCCTTCCTCCTTCAAAATCGAACTAACGATTGGCTAGTACACTGGGCTATTCAATATGCTAAAGTCTGTATTGTACTGGATGTTTGCAAACTTCTTCACAAGATTTAAACAAAATTCCAATCAAATCTAGCAATCTTATGAAAGTCTA
This sequence comes from Theodoxus fluviatilis, assembly GCA_034096865.1. Lineage (NCBI taxonomy): Eukaryota > Metazoa > Mollusca > Gastropoda > Cycloneritida > Neritidae > Theodoxus > Theodoxus fluviatilis. Next base: position 21,593 of record JAWQFJ010033813.1, read on the forward strand.
TTTTATCAAGTCACAGGTCCTCGCTGATAGAAATGGCAAGCTCTCATATGATACGAATAGAAACGTATATTTCATTGGAAAGTGATAAAAAGGTTATGAAAATCACGCAATTGTGCTTTAAAACACGTTATAGTATGCTTGACGAGAACGTTTTGAAGATTTTCTAGCAGCGACATAGAAAAAGGTTTTTAAAAAGGTGATTTATGAAACAGCTGGAATGAAATTTTCATTATTGCATGTTCCAAATAATGATAGGATTTGGTGGCCGGGGGGGGGGGGGGGGGGGGGGGGGGGCGGGGGACAGACCACTCGTCTTCAAGCTCAGAATGCACGTCACAAACATGGAGTCCCTTTGCCAGACAGCGAGGTCGCCCAGGTGGGCAAAATGCAAAATACAAACCTTATTTGAGCTCGGGTAGGCTAAGCGAATATCTAGCTCGAATGTGCTCTCCCCACACTCGGGTGTCCAGCGTATCGATTGCAATTCATGTAATTATTTGGGTGAAAATTTGGATCACACTACACTGTTTACATGCGAGTGTACCTAATTTAGGAAAAGTCAGACTTTAATGTAGTTTCATGTAAATTGAGAATCGAACCTATCCGACAGTTTTTCAGTCGTATTAATTCATCACATGTAGTAGAGATATAGTATAGGATTCGTTGGTTTGTTCGTTCGTTTCTCGTTCCTTTTAGTTTATTTGCAAGTTTTATTATAAGTTGTATAATATACCATTACAGTGTGGTTTTAAATCTCATCAAGCTTCTGACTTAAGTATCGTTTTGAAAATGCATGATCACAATAATCCAACACAGAAATCAAATCTACATGAAACCTCCTGGTGGTGTCCCGTCGCAAGCGACATATACAGACTGTGCAGTCTAAATCTCGCCATCGAGTTTCTTTTCATTTCTACAGGTTTGAAGGTCATTAAGTCGTCGACAAGCTGATCACTTCGGTACGATAGCTATACTTTTTTTTATCTATCTTCAGTTGCCAACACCTTTTGACGTGCAACAACGTGAGACAAATCGGGAAATAAAATAACTGCTTTGTCCGTGTCCATCTGTCTTACTTTATCGTTAACACTCGGAAGGTGATTGACAAAGAAGATGATCACAGTAGTTTATTGTGCAGAAAGGTGCGATGTTTCAATGACAAAGATTCGTATTCCACTTCATAAACCTTAACGCTGAAAAACCCCACTCTTTCTGACGAACAAGCCGCACCCTCTAAAGTCACAGCTGTCAAGATGCTGTCAAGGTGCTGTCAAGGTGCTGTCAAGGTGCTGTCAAGGTGCTGTCAAGGTGAGGATGCTTAACCCCGTTGTACACGAGACGATATCACACTGACGCTCTCCACACGACCCCCCAAAAAATCTCCAAATTGCGGAGCACTACTGATGCTTTCGTTCCACAAAGCGAACTGGGATTAGCTGCCGAAATGACACACGCTGGGAGCGTCGGTGTGGAACATGTGGAATCGTCTCGTGTTAAACACGACCTCAATTTTAAAAAGACGTTAAAAACGGCGCATGTAGATTATATGCACAGTCCGTCCATCGCTCCAAGCGTTGGTTGAATGGAAGTTGATTCTCATAATGAAAGCCGTAGGTGTTATTGTTTGGTTTACTTAGTTTTATTTTTGTCGTTTTTGTGGAGTTGGTTGATAAGTCCCCAACTCAACTTCGGCAACAACCACAGCCACTTCTTCTGTGGCTGCTGCTGCTGCTCCCCTGTCACCAGCATTACTACCACAACCACTGCTTGTGGGTTTTCTCCTCCTCCTCCTCCTCCTCTTCCTCCTCCTCCTCCTCCTCCTCCTCCTCCTCCTCCTCCTCCTCCTCCTCCTCCTCCTCTCCTCCTCCTCCTCCTCCCCCCTCCTCCTCCTTCTTCCTCCTCCTCCTTCCTCCTTCCTCCTTTATCCTTCCTCCTTTATCCTTCCTCCCTCCTCCCTCCTCCTCCTTCTCCTCCTCCTTCTCCTCCTCCTCTTCCCTCCCTCCCTCCCTCCCTCCCTCCCCCTCCCTCCCTCCCTCCCCCCTCCTCCCCCTCCCTCCCTCCCTCCTCCTCCTCCTCCTCCTCCTCCTCCTCCTCCTCCTCCTTCTACTCCTCCTCCCTCTTCCTCCTTTCTCCCTCCCTCCCTCCCTCCCTCCTCCTCCTCTCCTCCTCCTCCTCCTCTCCTCCTCCTCCTCCTCTCCTCCTCATCCTCCTCCCTTCCTCCTCCTCCTCTCCTCCTCCTCCTCCCTCCTCCTCCCTCCTCCCTCCTCCTCCTCCTCCCTCTTCCTCCCTCCTTCCTTCTCCCTCCTCCCTCTTCTTCTCCTCCTACTTCTTCTCCTCCTACTTCTTCTCCTCCTTCGTCTGTCTTCTTCTTCTTCTTCTTCTTCTTCTTCTTCTTCTTCTTCTTCTTCTTCTTCTTCTTCTTCTTCTTCTTTCTTCTTCGTCGTCGTCTTCTTCGTCGTCGTCTTCTTCGTCGTCGTCCTCGTGTCCCTCTTTTTCTTCTGCTGTTGCTGCTGCTCCTTTCCCTGCTCCTGCTTCTCCCTATTCCCATGCCCCTGCTCATCTTTTTTTCTGCCCCCCCCCCCCCCCCCCCTATTCCTGCTCGTCTTTCTCCTTCTCTGCTTTCTTCTGCTCCTTCTCTTGTTTCTTCCCCCTCTCCTCCTACCTCCCCCTCCTCCTTCTTCCTCCTCCAACTCTTCTAGTTACTCCTATTCCTACTACTGTTGCTACTACTGCTGCTACTACTGCTAACTACTACTACTACTACTACTAATACTACTACTTCTACTACTGCTACTGCTGCTTCTACTCTCACTACTACTACGACTGCTGCTGCTGCTGTTGCTACTCTCACTACTGCTACTACTACCACCACCACAACCTATACTACAGTAGTCGCCGCTTATTAAAAACCCATTGGGACCGAACAATAGTGTTTTTAATAAGCGGCGTTTTTATTAACCGTTTGCGTGTTGAACATGTCCATCACTAACGATGTAAATCCGGACCGGACAAACTGTTTTTAAAAAACGGCTGTTTTTATTAACCGCGTGTTTTATAAGCGGCGACTACTGTATTTCTAAAAAGGTAAATGTTAAAGGTGTGTTTTTATATAACGACCTACCAACCACGTATGGTTTTCAAACCGCTTGGTCACCAGTACTACTGTCATCAACACTGCTGCTGCAGTTCTGATCGATAGTAGACAGCAAGAGTTGCAGACCTGGCAAACTTGAAACTGGTTCACTTCCAAACCGTCAGCCATGATCGCTATAGGTTGTGAAGGATTTACGTCGATTAAAGCATTTGGACAGTGACGTGAGAGAGAGAGAGAGAGAGAGAGAGAGAGAGAGAGAGAGAGAGAGAGAGAGAGAGAGAGAGAGAGAGAGAGAGAGAGAGAGAGTGGCAATGGCATTACAAGCTTTGCGTGGTGCTGCCCATGACACGACGCTTTGCCTCGACCAGACCTCGCGCCATCGCCTCAATCCTGGCCTCAGCCCAGCAACAGGTGCGACAGGTGGGCGTCCAGGGTCAGGCTTTTACAGGAGCTGGCCCATAGTATCGATGGTAATCTGTTTCATTGACATGGATATTTTAGGGACTGTGTACGTTCTGTGTCCTGTGTGCTCTCCGAAAAAAAACCTACGGAATACCCATCCTTGCTGACTCACTATTCTGTGTATTAAAGAAAAATCCACAGTATTCGACATATAATTTTGTGAGGTTTTCCTTGGTACCATATTTCAGAAATCAGCAAGTACGTGTTTTGATATAGGTTGAAATACCTCTAGATGCCTTGAAGCCAGAACATGATAGCGATTAGTTCATGACACATAATCGCAAAACACCCAAGCACTACTTTCCTTAAGTATGTTTGGGTTGGGGTTTTTTTAAATCCATTTTATCATATTTGTTACGTTGTGCAGAGCAACAACTTTGAAATTTTTTTTTATGTTGAATTATTTCTTAAGTCACTTTGAAAAGATGCAACTCTGACACACCGCGTTCCTACCAAAGAATATCGTTGTTTGTAATACGTACACATCAGATAGAAAACAAGGGTGGGCAGTTCTGGACACAAAATCTTTCAAAGGAAAAGTGGACTTGGATAGACAACACTTTGCGAATGGAACGCACACAGTCGCGCAAAAACACAACGAAAACTTGCCGCAACAACGTAGTTCTCTCGGGCTTTCTGAGGAAACAACACTTGAACCAGTCACTTTCACGTCTGTCCAGCAGACAGCTACACTTAGGCCAGTACCAGGGAGCACAGCCAAAACACGTCCGCTCTAGTCGACGACTCTGCCGGAAGTGAGAGAGAGAGAGAGAGAGAGAGAGAGAGAGAGAGAGAGAGAGAGAGAGAGAGAGAGAGAGAGAGAGAGAGAGAGAGAGAGAGAGAGAGAGAGAGAGAGAGAGAGAGAGAGAGAGAGAGAGAGAGAGAGAGAGAGAGAGAGAGAGAGCAAAGATTATCCCTCCAGGTTTACTGGAGGTCCTACAGACTTTATTAGTCTGTCTGTCTGTCTGTCTGTCTGTCTGTCTGTCTGTCCCGTCTCCACGGCCTATATCTCAAAAACTACTGGACGGATTCCCTTGAGATTTTGCACACTGACTGGAAGTTAGGTCCCATTCAATATTATCAAATTTTCAGAATCGAGGTTTGAAAAGAAAGTGACTTTTTTACATTTTGGTGTTTCAATGAAAACAATTCAACAGACTCCATTTTGCAAAATCTGTGACGTCATCATTTGACGTCGTATAACGTGACGTCATTTGCGAGGAGATTTTTTGAGAAGGGTGAATACGCCGTATCTGCGAACACTGTCGACAACTTCAAGGCTAGTACGTTAGACTACTTCTGGAAAGACAGCCCTACTATGTATAACCCAACCTGCTGCACCTAGACTGCATAATAGCCGCCACGCATGCAAGTCTAGCACTAGGAACTATTAAAATGCTACACAGCCTACCTCATAGAATTTTTCAAGTTTAAAAAGCTTGATGTAGCCACTGTTTACAATTGGCCCATGCACACGCTGCCATGGTGAAATCTCCGCAGTAAATCTGACCTAATTTCTGATTGGCCAAAACTACGAAAATGTGTCACGGGAAGTAACTCCTGTATAGTTTTGAATCATACAAATTCGCACTTTTAAAAGTCATTTTTCACTGTTTAATAGATACGATCGAAGAGGGAACTTTGTTGTTTTCAATCCCCAATACCATGTACTATCATAATATAATATGGGAACATCGTCCATATTTTGGCTGAGCGGACCTGTAGAAGGAGTTGTTATCCGAAGGCACGCCCTGCGGTCTATGTGTGATTCGGGTGTAATACTGCCAATAAACGTCGTTAAGCTTAAGATTACACCCGAATCACACGGACCGTTAAGGTGCATGGAGTACAGTACCGGTCAAGAGTCACAACAACCACCGACACCGACCATTTCAGCCTTCTTCATGATGCGTTAGAATCCTGCCGTTGTCGTGGTGAACATGGCTGACAACGGTCAGAATGATTACTTGCTTGGTTTTTTCCTTGTCAAAACTTGTTATACCGTCAGATTGTTACCACCATCAGATTTTCTGCAACTTTTCGAAGCGAATCTAGCCTAAAAACCTACCAGTTATGAATCGTGTTAACAGGATTGACTCGTTGCTTGTAGAATGACGGTACTCGGTAGCAGTACCACACACGGTGTGTGCGTGAATCACTGAATGAGTACGAATGCACATGTCTGGGTTGAACATCTATAATACACTTCCTCCTCTGTGTGACTGTGTGAGTGTTAATTCAGCGTCTATGACATGCCAAAGGAAAGCAAAACATGTCATAATAGGAGCTTCCTGAACCTATCCATCATGTTTAAAATATATGGTTGATTGTTCCTGGGCCGATAGCTTAGAATGGGATTTACATGCTTTACAAACACTCTGTCATAGCAATTCTCTAATGGCTCAGCTGGTAGAGCGTTCGACTTTTGGTCATGCATGACCAGGTTTGATTCTGCGCTGAAACTTTTTTTTTCTTCTCTTTTTTCGAGAGGTTGTGTTTTTGGGGGGTTTTTATGTGTGTGTGTGTTTTCCCCTTCTTTTCTCGAGAGGTTGCGGGTTCGAACCCGATCTTTTTTTAAATGCCAAAACCTGGAGGTTCAGCGCCAGCGGTTTTTATAGGTTACCTATAATCTTTGGAGAGAGCTTCATGACGGTTTCTTGAAGGAGACATTAGGGGAGTTCAGAAGGCGCAGTGCTTCAAAGCGCTTACTCAGCGCTGCACGTGATTCACTCCTGAACGGCCAATTTGGGGCGTGCTTCACTCAGCGCTGAGCAGCGCTGTGAATCACCAATCCGACGTGCAGCAGGATGATTTTGCATCATTTCAAAATGGCGTCTTCGATCCCGCACTGGCCGTCGACGCGTAAAATAACCCTCAGAAACATCATTTTGGGACTGGAACGGGCTTTATTTGCCCCAAGCGCTCTGTATGTGCAAGTAATGGCAAGTAAGGATGACACAGTAGTGGATTTTATTCATGCAGAATACATGTAAACGTGCATAAACGATGTCTGTGGCAAAGAAAATACTTTCTTCGCGTCTATCAACACAACATGGGGCGCAGAAGATTTACCTCCCCTTTAACAAGTGAAGCGCTGCACTACATCTTAGGCGTTCAGGAGTGGCAAAGAGCGCTCAATTGCCAACATGAAGCGCTCAAGCAGCGCTGAGTACTTCTGAACAAGCCTATAGAGTCCGCAAAAAAGGCCAGTGACAGTACATAAACAGGATTTCGCAAGCGTCTACGAGCACCCGTTGTGCAGGGTGCGACACAGAGTCTAGCTCAGGGGCCTGTTCAAGAGGCCTACCGGTACGTACCGGTACGTACCGGTAGCCTCTTGAACGACTTGGTACGGCTACGTACCGCGCCGGAGAGCCGTTGCGCCTGTATAGCCAAAATGGCTGCCTTCGGGGAAAGGAAGAAAGTCGACATCACAAATATGCGCTGTGGCACGTATTTCGACCTGTGATTATTACCCAGCCTATGCGAGACGTTACAAGAAGTTAGGCTGATGCTGTACTTTTCTTTTTTAAAAGAATAACTGCTCCGAAATAATTATTGGGCAAGATGTTGGCAAACATTTCCAAGGCAGATAGCGAAACAATTTTAAGGGAAGCAACTCTTATATTTTACATTAGCCCTTTGTTTGTTGTGTAATCTCCCTTGAAGTGAACATCGAAATATTATTGCTTACACCAAGTTAGCACTGTTGTTTTGACATAAATTTCTATTCGAGCGGTGCCGAGCATTCATGCACAGCTACAGCTTAACGTATTTCATCAGTTCCACAAGGAACGCGCAGTCTGCAGCTGCTGGTTTACTCATTTGGTTGAGAAGCGCAATCCGCGGCGATGAGAAGGCATCGCGGAAGCCATCTTAATTGGCTACCGTTGGGTCATAACCCCTGCGTTCCGTTGACTCTGCTTCATCTCTGCTACGGTGTAGCAGGGTCAGGAGTTTCGATTGGTCGGTTTCTTTAATTATTTTTAAAGCACGTTACCATTAAAAGTAGAGGGTTTTGGAGGCCCCCTTTGAATACACGAATCTCGAATATTATTTGACACTCAAATTTATCACTATTGATCGAAGAAACGACATAATAAAAGTATTAGGGTGGAAAATCATTCATACACAATCTTTGGTGACGTTTCACCCAGTGGCAGAGGTCAACTTCCTGTCAAAGGTCGCGCAGCAGCTAGAGCGTTTGCTGTGCCTAGCAACGATGAAACTACAGAACTCGTAGCCGCATTTGATTGGCTCATACTAAACACAACTAATTGGAAGTCACTCCACGGACTTGCACGGTAAACATGCTTCGAACCATGGAGTTTACATAACATGGAAGTGGAATACGTGCCGATTGCTGTCAAATTTCGAAGAAATAAATGTTTTCGTGCTCTCATCACCGTGGCAGAGTGGATTGTATGTCTTGGTTTGATATTTGTAGTAAACGTCGGCATTTATACCCATGAGTGTAACGATTTAGCAGACGACACACATGTTTGGATTTCCTTGACCTTCCTCTATGACTGGTGATGGTTACCTCCCTTTTGTTATTATTGGATTTTCGACCCTAATGCTTTTATTAAGTCGTTTCTTCGTTCAAGAGTGATAAATTTGAGTGTGAAATAATATTGGGGATTCGTGTATTCAAAGGGGGCCTCCAAAACCCTCTACTTTTAATGGTAACGTGCTTTAAAAATAATTAAAGAAACTGACCAATCGAAACTCCTGACCCTGCTACAGCGTAGCAGAGATGAAGCAGAGTGCACGGAACGCAGGGAACGAGTCGTTCAAGAGGGCATACCGGTTGCTCGGCTACCGGTAGGCTACCGGTAGGTAGTCTTGAACGCACGTCTGGCTGCACGCCCCTCGCATCACGTGACAGCGTTGACTGCCGGGCTTTCAGGGCTGTCCCCGTGGCTCAGCCGGAGGCGGCTTAAAGCGGCCAAAGAGGCAACCGGGAACTTTCGGTACAGAATTTGCCCAGTAAGTCCCGACCGTCCTTTGAAATCACCCTGATGGAGCTAGACCCAACCCAAGTGCAGCAATAACTTGGCGCCTAATTCTGTATCCAGTATTGCCACACACACTCATACATACACACACGAGTGCGCGCGCACGCACACACACACACACACACACACACACACACACACACACACACACACACACACACATACATATACACACACAAACACGTATCAAGATAATCTTATTCACCAAAGTTGTACAATATCTATACATGGTGGATAAATACATACAATTGAAATATAGAGCCGTCATGTATGAGCCCACAGTCTATGTCATAAGGAGGGAACCCCAAGGAAGAAAAATATCAGACTACAACATTTCTTATTTCCCACACTACACTGTGAGATGGACAGGAGTGTCTTACTGCTGTTAAGCTCACCAATTCAAGGGAGATAATCGAGTTGCAAAGGCACATTATTTTCATGTAGGAGAGAAATATCTGCAGTGCCTACAATTCAGTTAACACTTTTTACTTCTTAATCTGTATATTCCCTGTATAAGTTTACATTCAAAATAAAGGCAATGGTTTTGTATGTTGATATCTGCCTCAGTTTTACCATTTATTTGTTCAACCTAGTCTGCACTTTTTTGATTTAATTTCTGCCTTTGTTCTCCTTAATACACTCACCCCAAAAGTACATGTCATTTTACCAATATTCCCCTCCGTCCCCTTCATCTCTCCCAATATCAAATCACACATATCCCTTGCTTATGGGATATTGCAACATATATTGAGTATATATGGGATAGACGGATACATGTTGAATCAATGAAACTACATCCTTGCAAGGCTGACATCTGGAACTGGCATTAGTTTATATCATGTTTCAGGTCAAGCACGGTAGTTTTATAACATCAGCATAGCTGGGCATTCTTCACTGCTTACATTATGATGCTCCACACACACACACACACACACACACACACACACACACACACACACACACACACACACACACACACACACACACACAGAGTATAACATTTTGTAGGTCTGTTTGCTTGTTTGTGTGTCTATGTCTGTCTGTCTGTCTGTCTGTCTGTCTGTCTGTCTGTCTGTCTGTCTGTCTGGTCTGTCTGTCTGTCTGTCTGTCTGTCTCTATCTGTCTGTCTGTCTGTCTGTCTGTCTGTCTGTCTGTCTGTCTGTCTGTCTGTCTGTGTATCTGTGTCCGTGTCTGTGTTTGTCTGTCTGTTTGGTCGGTCTGGTCTGTCTGGTCTGTCTGGTCTGGTCTGGTCTGGTCTGGTGACTCTCTCTCTCTCTCTCTCTCTCTCTCTCTCTCTCTCTCTCTCTCTCTCTCTCTCTCTCTCTCTCTCTCTCTCTCTCTCTTCTCTCCCTATCTCTGTTGACAGGGGTGGAATCTTAATCTACTTGACCACTCATTTAGTTCCCTTGTTAATATGGATGAATGCACACTCATTGGAGTCCTCAGCTGAATGGAGTCGCAACCAGGTCTCTTCATCTCCTCCATATAGGTGGAGTATGGGGCTAGGAATGGGGAGGCGGGGGAGTAGGCACACGGTGAAAAGGATGCAGACAAAGGAGGAGTTACGGGTGAGGATGGAGGTGAGGACTCTCTTTCACACACACACACACACATACACACACAAACACATATCCATATCCATACATACTCATACACACGCACGCAAGCACAAACACACACATGCACACACAAACACGCACATATACGCACACGCACACACGCACGCGCGCGCTGGTGTTTTCTGGCAAACGGGAAACATACCATCTCGTTCCTGGAGAGCGGTGACAGCTTCAAAACTTGTCTTCTGTACGAGCTGGCCTGTGATCGTTCCTTCTTGATGGGAATCCAGGTACAGCAAGGGCGACGATCCATTCCACTTGCATGGATTTGTCTCCCCTTAGCGAGTGGGGTATTGTACCGCTGCCCTGCGAAGTAGAGAGCGGTGAAGAAAGGATTTTATTTGCAATTTACTCGTTGCCCAGACAACGGTAAGATCTGTAAAACAGGCAGTTCTATAGTGCCACCCCCGTACTTTAAAGACAGCGAAGTTTCTTGCACATCAAACAGGAGCACTGATCACGGAAAATCATCCTGTGCGTGTCACTTTTCTTCCGCCCAATGGTCCTGAAACTGTATGTGTATGTGACAGCTTGAGAAGGTACCATCCAAAGTCTACGCCTGCATACGCAGTTCAAGGGTATTCTCAATTGATTCAGCCTGTCGAAGAAAAAAAAACTGGCATGCGTTTTCCCCTAACTCACCTAAGGCTAGTGGAATTCCTTCTCGCTCTATTGTCGAGGGTCATTGTGCTTATTCATGCGACCTAGCCTTGGACCAGCGCCCATGAGGCAAATTGATCTCTCGCGTCTCACCTGAGACCCAGATTTTGAACCAAAAAGTGATCTTTCTTCAACCACAGGGAGCCAGTAGGGGGCATATGCACTTCGTAAAAAGCCATGCCACGACGGGGACGTTCTGTTCAGACTCCATTATGGATCTAGAGTTGTCTCCCCTGACCATTCTAGAGGGGAGTTCAGGCTGAAGGCGCAGTGCTTCATTGCGCTTACTCAGCGCTTAATGTGATTCCCTCGTGAACGGCAATTTGGGGCGCGATTCACTCAGCGCTCACTCAGCGCAACGCAGCGCTGTGAATCACCAATCCGACGTGCAGCAGAGGGATTCTGCAGCAAAAAAAAATGGCGTCTTCGATCCCGCACTGGCCGTCGACGCGTACAATAACCCTCAGAAACATCATTTTGGGACTGGAACGGGCTTTATTTGCCCCAAGCGCCCTGTATGCGCGAAGAATGGCAAGTAAGGATGACACCGTAGTGGACTTTATTCATGCAGAATACATGTAAACGTGCATAAACGATGTCTGTGGCAAAGAAAATATTTTCTTCGCGTCTATCAACACAACATGGGGCGCAGAAGATTTACCTCCCCTTTAACAAGTGAAGCGCTGCACAAAATCTGGGGCGTTCAGGTGAGCAATGAAGCGCTCAATTGCCAACATTAAGCGCTCATGCAGCGCTGAGTTGTTATGAACAACCCTAAGTAGTCGGTACATCCGACACCGTGAGTGCTTCTGTAAGTCTGTCAGCAGATGACGGATGGAGCATGAGTGTTCTGGCCAGCTGTCTCATATATGCAGCTCCTGTCCAGCCTACACAGTAGCACGGAGATTTGGCAGATTAGGGCAGTGGCTTCTTACCCGTGTTCAGGCTGTCACAGTTGAGAGCCTAGCTGGCACTCCATTGCGGACTAAATCCCATCACCCTCACACATGAAATGCAACGCAAGTGGATACTCGTGGATATGTTCTATTGGAGCGTAGGTAATGAATGTCCCCGCAGTGAGGTCCGGCGGCAGTTGATGGATGGTGCATGGGTACCTAAGCTCGTCTGCTAAAGCCTCCACATTGATTACGGGGACCATGGTGGTCCGAGGGAAAAAGCTATGACTTCCTCTGCACGTTTGCTTTTTAGCACCAAGGTATACCGAAGATTTATCCCTCTCTTGGTGTGTGTGTGTGTGTGTGAGTGTGTGTGTGTGCGTGTATGTGTGCATGCGTGTGTGTGTGCGCGCGTGCGCGTTCGGGATGGAAGTGCATGTTATGAACATTTCGGCTAAGCCCGCTAATCACACAAACCAGACCCCAAATTGCACCTACAAGGATGGATGAATGGACGGGCGGACAGACGGACGGACGTTTACGGCCTATCAGCTTTTGTAGGTTATATAAGGCCATTGCGCCCAAAAATTACTAGAATAGTTCAGAGTAAGCGAAAATCAAGACACCATGTCCCTATTTGTTCATCTCTTAGAATCGCGGAGGGAGATGCGGTGGGTGAATTCCTACCTCCCAACCTACAGGGGGCACCTAAAGAACGTGATGGAGCGTGTCCAGTTTGCTCTTCACACATTGCAGCATCGTCACGACCCATCCAAAGAGATTGTTTTTCTACTGTGCTTCTTGGTTACCCGAGGACTGGAAATTCTGCGTATTGCAATGTTGCTTTGGGAAGCATCTATCTTAGCATGGGGCGCAAAGGTACTCGATCCACACAATCTAAACCTTTGACGAGTGACAGATTGCATTGCAGCAGAATCTCCGACTCGTGCTCTCAATATGTTTGAAGTCACTTGCAGGTAATAGCTGCGAGTCCTAGCTTGAGGGGAATACAGTTGCTTCTGCCTTGACAAGTACAATAGTGTATATTTTAGTTTTCCAGCATTATTGCCAGCTGTTGCCTCCACACCCACAGCTACCAAATGGCGCTGAGCAGAAAAATTTTCCCCTAATCAATCGCCTTGCCTCATGGATACAAGCTACACGTCATCACAGTCAGTCTATGTATAGTAGAAGATTGTAATAAACTATCTTTCAACACAAGACATGGCATCTGGACCGACGGTCGAAAGGGAATTATCAACATGCACTCTTTAACTATCTAAGCTGTGCATTTGTGTTTACTAGTGACAGAATGGTGGTGAATCACAACAAGGCTCCAATTTATTAGTGATACACATAAAATTTATTGCAAAAATGTTTCACGTCATAAAAACAGATGTTATAAAATTGATGGTACGAAAATGTTACAGGTAAAAATAAGACCACAATAATAAAAATATGATGTGTGAATGAACAGATTGGCAGCACTTTTGCTTGAACATGGGCGGCTCAAGTGGAGCCTTGCTTTGGATACCTTGGATGCCAGATGTTCATCTTTGGAGTGAACCAGACAGCATGGCTAAATCTGAACAGGCTTGCTTGCAGCAGAACTGAACACACATTGAGCACAATGGATTTCTCAAGCCCTCCGCACCACACCAATAGCACTGCACTTGAGCTGGATGAGCTTTGAATAATCAGAGGACATGAACTTTTCTTCTTTTTTTACCATACAACATGGCAACAGCAAGACTTGTGTCACAGTTCATAGGAACAAAACCCACAGGTTCAAACACCAGTAACCACAATGTCAATGTTCCGGGAGCAAAATTTGACAGCTTTCAAGCAAGGTCATAGTAAAAAATCAGATTTTTTTCTTACAGTGCTGTCAGAAGCCAGAAATGAATGCACCTTCCAACTACAGCACTCCAAAACTGGCTTTGCTGCTTTGGAGTGCATGAAGAATGAGAAAAAGCTCAAGGTCTACCAGGAGTTTCTCAGGTCTTCGGTTTCTCTGTCAAGCAGGAGAGATGGTGCCCATGCACAAGTTCAGACCAGCTGTTCCCAATGCACTAGTTTCAAGGTGCCAGCACAGGGCGCTGCCTCCCTCTCCGTCACTGTCGGCCTTGCTCCAGGGAAGTTTCTCCACTACCGCCTCATCTGATGCAGCAGGAAGTCCGTGTAGATGTCTTCCATTGCAGCAGCCCTCTGCCTGTCATTCCATCAGTTAACTACACTGAATTTTGAACTGATATGTTTGGTTCTAGGAACCTCTTCCTCTGATAAAATCTACGACATACATTTCTGCCCCTAGTCTGCTAACAAAGTTTTGCCCTCACCCTCTTTGTGCACATCCTCTGTCCAACTACGTCTGAACACCCTGTTGTCCTGTCTTGTCTATCTACAAAAAGACCAGATATACTACTGGCAGAATGCAAGGAAGCTGCCCCCTGGATAAGCTAATCCCAGGGCTGCAGCAGTCAGTTTTCTAGATGTATCAACGCCTCCCTTGGAGCAGAGGTGTGGGATGCATCAATCGGCACCGTGGCCCTCACTGTCTCCCAGTGCAGTCAGCACATTGCCCTGTGCATCCACTCTTGACCCCATGAAGCATGGCCCTGGTCCTCTACTGCCACGCAGTCTTGGAGTCCTGGCATGCCTCTCAGTTTGCAGCCAGCCTTCTTGGAGGGCTGGTTCAGCCTACTCCATCCTTTCTAATCATCTGTGGCATCTCCCCATGTTATCAGACTAGGCTGCAACTCCTTTTGTGCATCTCTCCTCTACTGCAGCAGACCCACCTACAACCATCACCTGACTTTGGAGTGGGGGGGGGGGAGAAGATATGGAGTACATTACTAATGATGCTTTGATGTGGTAATGATACAACACATGATGCATGTAAAGCCACGAGTGCTCAACTCTACATAGAAAAAACTTGTTGGCACTTCAAAGAATGCCAACATGATACATCACGTCCTGCGACAGAATCACACAGCTGCAGCAAGACAAAAATACCACTGGCAAGGCAAGTAAGTAAGGAGGCACAGACTGATCACATCACCAAAGGAAAGCCATACGGAGTGAAGCACATCACATGTGTGGTTGACAACAAATCCTGCAAGCACAAGACAGACCATGCAGTCCCTCAGAAGACAACACCTAGACAGCACCAGCGCCAACTGGTCATCATCAACAGTCAGAATGGTGCACAATCCCGCCTTTGAGTTCTTGGATGCCTCAAAGTCTTCCAATTTGAAGATCCATCCCCCAAACTTCTTGACTGGAAATACTACAGTGGTTTCCTAGCCATCATTTCCATCAGACTTCCAACTTAGGCCTGTCATACTCTGCTACAGGCTTTCACTTGGTATTCCTACTACAAACTTGGCTCGGCACATTTTCTTCCTATGGAAACTCCACTCGGTCTTCTAACTGGGATTCTACTCAGCAGTTCCGGTTTTCCGCCATGGAATTCCAGCCACTTTCCATGCAAATCCATAGGTCTCCAAGACTGACCAAAATCTCATTCCAGTGGCCAGGACTGAAGGTTGCAACAGCTGGAGGGTCAACGCAGGCAATGTGCTGATAATAGACGATGGGATGCATTTCTTACAGATGGCTGTTAACTGTATGGGTCAACATTGGCTGCCCTGTAGTGCTGATACAACAATGCCCTTTTCCAGAGGTGGCTGCAAAGGGACGGTTGGTCCAGTGATGACAAGAGGATGTCTCCACCATCCCCAGTTTCTCATGATTATTTTACCAGGCAGGTTGGTTTTGTGTGTCCGTGTGGTTTATTTTTGGTTTCTGAAACAATTCTCTATGTACAAACCTGTCTAATATGTTCATCAGTAAAACATCCTTTCCATCTCAATCCTACTGACCCCCTAATCAAAAACGGAACATAACAAAACACAACAAAAAATTGCCAACAGACTCACAACCTGCCATCCACAGCTGTTATCAGGCATTTTTACACACACGCACCCTCCCCGAATGCCACATCCCCTGTGATATTTGTGTTGACAACACAAGAGTACCATTTCATTGTCTGCAAGGAAAACAAAAGCAAAATGCAACACACACACTACTTGCCCTACAAGTCACAACTGCTGTAGTCTTCACTGAATGACCCACTCCAGTTCCACGATCTAACTAGCACAGAAGATTACAAGAAAAACACAACTAAGTTGATGATGGGTCAATATTATTTGTTTAAAAAGATTAAAAATTTCAAGAATGAAATATAACATGTAGCACCTTGCATAACTATATCAAAGTTACTGTGATGATGGATATGTCTGCTTCAGCAAATGAAAAAATCATGGAAAAAAGTGTCAGAATTCATCTTCAAAAGGTTCAGAGCTAAATACTAAAGCGTCGTTCAACTGACATTCCTCCAGCACAGATGAATTTGCACTATGATGGACCATAGCACTTTTCTAAACAAAGCACACACAGAAGTACAAATGCTTTCTCTATGTGTAGGAATCACTATGAATCTTACGGACACCAATGCAGTGCTGTCTACTTCACCAGGCAAAAAGGCCACTCTAATTACAAGAAATATATCATCAAGTGATGACATGATTTATCCCAAACCCAACAAAGACAGAAAAGTGATCCAGAATCAAGAAACTTGCATGAAATCATTGACAATGATATTGATGTCACATATCCACAATGGTACATGATTAAAAACCAGAAAGCATATTGGACCACGAAACGACCTATACAACAAAAAAATTTCAAGAAAAGCTTCTCGTGACAAGTTAGGCTTTGTAGCCAAGTCCTCCACACCAGAAGTCAAAAGATTCAGTTCTGTACAACAACATAGCCAGACACATTGAGGAATGCAGTGATCCATGGCAAATGCACAAAACAAACACAGAAGGAAATGACATTGAGGAAAATAGAGGCAGCATACACAGCACTGGAAGAAAAAAGGCAGACAAGTGGCAGAACTTCGGCAGAGCCTCAAAGTCTGCAGTTTGGTCCCAGATGACATCAACAATGCCAGCACTTTGGGCTGACTCGGCCCTTGCTCCCTCTACAGCCCTGACACCACAGTCAAGGGAGAACATCTACCCCTGTTACCCTTCCCGTTAAGCAAGCTAGGTAGAGGGGGGACCTCCCTGCTACTCACAACCAAAGCGGACAGTTCTTGCCTTGCTGCATCAACCCACAAGAGCCTCATCCACACAAAGCTTGCAAGAGATCGCCGCAGACGATGTACTTAGCACACCACTAAATGCAGGTTTTGGGCAGGGACAGCTCTGCAAAGACAACTCATTACCAACTCGGCCACTACAGCTCCCAAGCTACAGGAAACATTCCATCTGTCCACAAGGAAATCCACAGCCACAGGCATAGCAAACTGCTTCTCAGACATGGGAGTTGTTTTTCAATCACAGATCAGCTGCATGAGTGTTTTTGTGCTAAACAATAAAAAGAACTGTGTAGACTCTTTGAGGCCACACGACCAGATATGAAGACGTGTTCCTTTGGAAATACAAGATGTGTGCGCCAAGCAGCCCTAGACAGGTGAAATCCATGACCTCAAAGTTTCATGTGCACATAAATCGAGGTTAGTATATATTTGCATTGAAGTGTGCAAATGCCTCCAGAGGTTAAATGCTTTATACCTTGTAAATGCTCCTGCAGAAGTTGATGTGGGCACGGTTTTAAAAAGTAGAGTACACGTGTATAGGCTGGTGCAGATGCATTTACATTTAAATAAATTTAATACAGGAGAATAGATTTTCCATGGTGTAAATGCATCCCATAGGGTTAACACACTAGTTTTGCCAGGTGAAAGAACAGTCAGTAGCTGATCTGATGCACAACTCCATCCCCTCTGTCTGGGAAAGCCAGGGCTGTGAATTCCTGTTTTCAAAGCAGAGAAGCTCAGTTCTCCACTGTGGCGGCTGTGACGATGGTCTTGACGTCCCCTCCTCCCTTGATGCACAGCTCTTCCTTCAGCTTGTCCGCCACATCATTAAGCTGCAAAGAGACAACGGAGTGCTTGCAGTCCAGAGCTGCTTCACCTTAGGGAAGCCACACATGGTGGCCCTTGCATCACACACTTGCAGTCCAGAGCTGCTTCACCTTAGGGAAGCCACACATGGTGGCCCTTGCATCACACACTTGCAGTCCAGAGCTGCTTCACCTTAGGGAAGCCACACATGGTGGCCCTTGCATCACACACTTGCAGTCCAGAGCTGCTTCACCTCAGGGAAGCCACACATGGTGGCCCTTGCATCACACACTTGCAGTCCAGAGCTGCTTCACCTTAGGGAAGCCACACATGGTGGCCCTTGCATCACACACTTGCAGTCCAGAGCTGCTTCACCTTAGGGAAGCCACACATGGTGGCCCTTGCATCACACACTTGCAGTCCAGAGCTGCTTCACCTTAGGGAAGCCACACATGGTGGCCCTTGCATCACACACTTGCAGTCCAGAGCTGCTTCACCTTAGGGAAGCCACACATGGTGGCCCTTGCATCACACACTTGCAGTCCAGAGCTGCTTCACCTTAGGGAAGCCACACATGGTGGCCCTTGCATCACACACTTGCAGTCCAGAGCTGCTTCACCTTAGGGAAGCCACACATGGTGGCCCTTGCATCACACACTTGGCACCAGTTTACACCTCTCAGATACAAACACTCCTTTAGGACGGAAAACAGCAGTCATTTTGAACAGGGACTGAACCACTGCAGCATTTGAAAATAGAGTGTGTAGTATGTCCCTCGCTACAAGCTTCTGTACAAAACATTAACACTTTTTCAAAATAACATCAAAAGTAATTAGTAATCAGAGTCACATTTTCATAGGAAACATGCAAACCTTTTAATTTAGCACTGCTGCACAACCACCTGACACTTGTATCTCTTCGGGACCAATTTTCAGTGTGTATGAATAAACCAAAACACAATTCCACCATCTCCCATCCATTAATGTTCATTTCGACAAACCAAGGAGCTACAATTACATCAACAATGGAAGCTGAAAATAACACAGATATCTGGTTGTGTTGTCCATGCTATTAATTTAGCCCCTTTGTACCAGCAATGACGTCGATCAAATTAGACCGATCCTGCCTTTGTCTCTGGTTGGGAAAGACCTCAAATCCTCTCCTCCTTTAAGACACCCCTCTTGCTGCAGGAACAGGTGCAGGGGGAGGGTGGTGAGGACAGAGAGGGAGAGATGGCGGTGGAGGTTGACGCAATGACGGCTAGTACTGACGAGGCGAGAGAGAGCATGACTGGCAAACCAGGCTGTGCTTGCACACCACACACAAGCCACACAGGCAGGCAGCAGGCATGGCGGTCAGAGGACAGCTGCACTCAAGCCCATTGCAAGCAAAGCAGCAAGCAGGCAGAAAGTAACCCTTTATCTCCTCATATGAGGGAGTCCTTTCTTCAGAATTCCCAAGAACTTCAAGCAGACATCACAGAAAAATAAGTCGGGCAGCGATGGGTGCTATGGGGGTTAAAGGGTTAACAGCATTGTGAACAAATCCCTGCACCCATTTGGGCAACTGGCAACATTCACAATACTGACCCTTCGCATACAGTTTAAAAAATCAACTGCATGACAACAGCACATCGATTCTATGAACATTTCACACCCATGCCAAGTAATGAATATGCTGGGGATTCACAGCTGTGAGAAGCAAAGTTAATGGCATGCAGCAACAAGGAAAGTGCCTAGTGACTAACCATAGCACATGACTCAAACTATGTATAAATAGGATGGCAATATGTTGAATAAGTGACAGGTTAAAAAAATTACCTACAACCACCACATTTATGCCTTTTTTACCATTAATTATCTCTACCTCAAAACTATGTAACCAATGAAGATTAGGGGGAAAATAAAGTTCATGACTAGTTAGTAACTCCCAAACATAAAAATGGCTTTGCACCAACTTACTAAATGATAAGTATGAGGTGGTTATGAGGACAACATTCAAAATGGATGCTTTACATGAAATGAATTAATCCATGGTGAGTGAACTGACAATAATTAACTAATTAATTGATGACGGTGGTCAAGGCAGCTTCCTACCATCCAGTGTTAATCAGTCAAGAGGGATGTCATAAACCAGAGAGGATTGCTGGTTCTTTCCTCACCTCAACTTTGGTGGTAGTCTTAGTCTCATCATCAACATGATTATTTACTGGAGCTGTGGGCAGATTTAGAAAACAGAATTGTCAATTGGGGCAGCAGAAAGAAACGCCATTCCACAACAACCCAACAGATTTCCTATTCAGATCAGCAAAAAGAGCACTCACAAATTGGGGTTGATTGTATCTTCAAAATAGCAATATTGAAATCATGGAAAATTCATGCACTCTTAGCATACATGACAATGAGAGGTAAAAAATGAACTGGTGTAAAAAGTATTTCAAGGGCCAAAACAAAACTAGATAAAATCTACGTGTTGGGCAAACCCATGAACTGGCAATGTAACCTGAACAGAAAACAACAACTCAAGTGAGAGGAACTCGTATGTGGGCAAGTGAGCATGGTTGCCAATGGAAATCAATGGAGGAAGAGGTGGGGGTGGGGTAATGGGACAGGACAGACAGACAGAGGCTGGCAATCACAAGCAAAAGGAGGTAAGAGAAAGTGACAGCGGGAGACTTTTATCTGTAGAGGTAGGCCAAAAACCAAAAAAAAAGATGTAATAAGTTGAGGTTAAGTTATCGTGGGGGGAAAAGAGGGGGTTGGTAGGTAGGCCTGACTTGATTGGCAAGAGGGCTAGATTGAGACTGTGCACATTTGTATGCATGTATTTATAGGCAAGAGGGCTAGATTGTGACTGTGCACATTTGTATGCATGTATTTATAGGCAAGAGGGCTAGATTGAGACTGTGCACATTTATGCATGTATTTATAGGCAAGAGGGCTAGATTGTGACTGCACATTTGTATGCATGTATTTATAGGCAAGAGGGCTAGATTGAGACTGCGCACATTTGTATGCATGTATTTATAGGCAAGAGGGCTAGATTGAGACTGTGCACATTTGTATGCATGTATTTATAGGCAAGAGGGCTAGATTGTGAATGTGCACATTTGTATGCATGTATTTATAGGCAAGAGGGCTAGATTGTGACTGCACATTTGTATGCATGTATTTATAGGCAAGAGGGCTAGATTGAGACTGTGCACATTTGTATGCATGTATTTATAGGCAAGAGGGCTAGATTGTGACTGTGCACATTTGTATGCATGTATTTATAGGCAAGAGGGCTAGATTGAGACTGCGCACATTTGTATGCATGTATTTATAGGCAAGAGGGCTAGATTGTGACTGTGCACATTTGTATGCATGTATTTATAGGCAAGAGGGCTAGATTGTGACTGCACATTTGTATGCATGTATTTATAGGCAAGAGGGCTAGATTGAGACTGTGCACATTTGTATGCATGTATTTATAGGCAAGAGGGCTAGATTGTGACTGCACATTTGTATGCATGTATTTATAGGCAAGAGGGCTAGATTGTGACTGCACATTTGTATGCATGTATTTATAGGCAAGAGGGCTAGATTGAGACTGTGCACATTTGTATGCATGTATTTATAGGCAAGAGGGCTAGATTGTGACTGTGCACATTTGTATGCATGTATTTATAGGCAAGAGGGCTAGATTGAGACTGCGCACATTTGTATGCATGTATTTATAGGCAAGAGGGCTAGATTGAGACTGCACATTTGTATGCATGTATTTATAGGCAAGAGGGCTAGATTGAGACTGTGCACATTTGTATGCATGTATTTATAGGCAAGAGGGCTAGATTGAGACTGCACATTTGTATGCATGTATTTATAGGCAAGAGGGCTAGATTGAGACTGCACATTTGTATGCATGTATTTATAGGCAAGAGGGCTAGATTGAGACTGCACATTTGTATGCATGTATTTATAGGCAAGAGGGCTAGATTGTGACTGCACATTTGTATGCATGTATTTATAGGCAAGAGGGCTAGATTGAGACTGTGCACATTTGTATGCATGTATTTATAGGCAAGAGGGCTAGATTGTGACTGTGCACATTTGTATGCATGTATTTATAGGCAAGAGGGCTAGATTGAGACTGTGCACATTTGTATGCATGTATTTATAGGCAAGAGGGCTAGATTGAGACTGCACATTTGTATGCATGTATTTATAGGCAAGAGGGCTAGATTGAGACTGTGCACATTTGTATGCATGTATTTATAGGCAAGAGGGCTAGATTGAGACTGTGCACATTTGTATGCATGTATTTATAGGCAAGAGGGCTAGATTGAGACTGCACATTTGTATGCATGTATTTATAGGCAAGAGGGCTAGATTGAGACTGTGCACATTTGTATGCATGTATTTATAGGCAAGAGGGCTAGATTGAGACTGCACATTTGTATGCATGTATTTATAGGCAAGAGGGCTAGACTGAGACTGCGCACATTTTTATGCATGTATTTATAGGCAAGAGGGCTAGATTGAGACTGCACATTTGTATGCATGTATTTATAGGCAAGAGGGCTAGATTGTGACTGCGCACATTGGTATGCATGTATTTATAGGCAAGAGGGCTAGATTGAGACTGCACATTTGTATGCATGTATTTATAGGCAAGAGGGCTAGATTGAGACTGCGCACATTTGTATGCATGTATTTATAGGCAAGAGGGCTAGATTGAGACTGCACATTTGTATGCATGTATTTATAGGCAAGAGGGCTAGATTGTGACTGCACATTTGTATGCATGTATTTATAGGCAAGAGGGCTAGATTGAGACTGTGCACATTTGTATGCATGTATTTATAGGCAAGAGGGCTAGATTGAGACTAAGCACATTTATGCATGTATTTATAGGCAAGAGGGCTAGATTGAGACTGCGCATATTTGTATGCATGTATTTATAGGCAAGAGGGCTAGATTGTGACTGTGCACATTTGTATGCATGTATTTATAGGCAAGAGGGCTAGATTGTGACTGCACATTTGTATGCATGTATTTATAGGCAAGAGGGCTAGATTGAGACTGTGCACATTTGTATGCATGTATTTATAGGCAAGAGGGCTAGACTGAGACTGCACATTTGTATGCATGTATTTATAGGCAAGAGGGCTAGACTGAGACTGTGCACATTTGTATGCATGTATTTATAGGCAAGAGGGCTAGATTGAGACTGTGCACATTTGTATGCATGTATTTATAGGCAAGAGGGCTAAATTGAGACTGCACATTTGTATGCATGTATTTATAGGCAAGAGGGCTAGATTGAGTGTGCACATTTGTATGCATGTATTTATAGGCAAGAGGGCTAGATTGAGACTGTGCACATTTGTATGCATGTATTTATAGGCAAGAGGGCTAGATTGAGACTGCGCACATTTATGCATACATTTATTGGCAAGAGGGCTAGATTGAGACTGCGCACATTTATGCATACATTTATTGGCAAGAGGGCTAGATTGAGGTTGCGCACATTACTTTGCATGCATTTTAAGAAATGTCATGATACAGTGGATTCATGAGCACATGTATCAATATTTTTTTCATTGAAAATGCTTTTTTTCTGTCCTTCTCTTGAATAGGCCTTATAGGGAAAATGGGACATCACACTATTTACCCTCTTTTTTTCTTCATGATTTAAAAAAAGAAGAAAAAACTTAAGATTCGCAGGAAAAATATTGTTGTTAGAATACTGTATCCACAACTTTATTTATTTTTTGCCCATGAGAGACCATGCAATACATGGATGAGAGTAGATTCTGATTTACATTGGGAGTGCCTATGAGAGAAGAGGAAAACAGAGGAAAACAGAGGAAAGCAGAGGAAAGAAACAGAGGGGATAGCCATGTCACAATAAGAAAGCAGAAGACATTAACTGAAGGGGAAATTACTACAATGTGCATGCTAGATGAAGGATCAAGAGAGGGGAGACAACTTCAAGTGGGAAGAAGTGACAGTGTGGACAGAGCCACATCAGAGGGTCGCGTCCCACAGCACGGCAAGCAAACAGATGAAGCAATGGACCTATGCACTTTCACAGTTGCAACCAACCTTTTCCTGACATCCTCAGGACAAGTGCACTTTGTTGCATTTGCAAAGTACCTGGTGACAAGGTGCTGATTTAACTTTTTCTTTGTCACTAATCTTATGAAGTTTTGGGGTTTGTAAAAGAGCAGTGATTCAGTGTATCTAGGAGACAATTCTTGCAGGAGAAAAAAAAAATCAGAAATCACTTTTTTCCAATATATTGCTTCAAAAATTAATCATCAAAATTATCGTGTTAGAATAAGTTTCCTGGTTGTACAAGGTGAAATACACATCTTTTTCCCCCTGTGATCAATCGTTCAAATGCAATATTCTACTTGGAATGGGGGGTGCAGGGGGAAAGGTGACTGCAGACAATGGAAAAGGTAGAAAAATCAAAGCATGCTCAAGGTGAAACATCCCAGAAAAGGACACTGGGCCAAACAGTAAGGAGTTCCAAGTTTCCAGGAAGCAGAAGTGTTCACAGCTCACGGAGAGAAAGGGTGCAGGCTGGGAGAGAGGGCAGAGGTGGGGACGGAGGTCAATGGGTGGGGTGGGGAGGGGGTAACCCCACCTACCTGGCACACTCTCGGCAGGCGGCACATCCACAGAGGAGCCCTCAGTGGTGACCGGGGTGGCAGTGCTGTTGGCAGCCTCTCTCTCTGCCCTGGAACCACACAGGCAGTTAGGACTGCAGTCACAGGCTCACACTCATACTCACTTCAAGCATCTGGCCATCAGTTTGGACTTTGCAGTCAAAAGAAGAAATGTAAACAAATTTATATTTTTATGCAATACAGAGGCAGTTGTTTTTAAAACTCAATTCTCATCAACTCATTTCCACTACTTATCAGACATCAGTTTTTCTTCACTGGTAATTATTGTTTCTCGTTGTGGAATATCAGTGCACACACACAAATAGCGTATGTCAGTAGGAACTTTTTTCTGTTTTTTTTTTTTTATAAATATAGTTCAAATAAAGGTTGTACCTTAAATGCCTCAGTAAAAACATTTCATTAAAAAAAAAAATTTTCACACATGTGGAAAATAATATTTCATGTATAGGATTGACATATTTTGGGTGTACACTATTATTGTGTGTGTGTGTGTGTGTGTGTGTGTGTGTGTGTGTGTGTGTGTGTGTGTGTGTGTGTGTGTGTGTGTGTGTGTGTGTGTGTGTGTGTGTGTGTGTGTGTGTCTGAGTGTGAGTGAGTGTGTGTGCATGTGTGTATATGTGTGCCTATAAACTGATGTTTTCCTTCCCTACCTCCTTGTTTTCTTTTCTTTTTCTTCAAAAGCATTGATCCATTACGCAAAAGCAATACTAACATAGATATTGATCTTAACAGCATGAAGTCCTACAGCGAGACAGATGACTGATCAAACAGGAGCTTTAGTGCCCAAAATTGCTACAATCACCAGCCAGGTATGAATATTTGCAAGTGTGCACCAAACACAATACAGGCTTCATCCCTTGGAGCTGTGTACATTCGACAGGTAAACATGCTGTACATATGAATTCCTCAAATTTACAATACTTGTAAACAATGCAGGGAGAAAACGGAAAGAAAAAGGCGACATTTATGATCCAGGGACTACACCAACATGCCCATAGTACACTTCAACACCGAGCATCATCTCCTACACAAAACACCACTCTCTGTGACTACACAGTTACAATACTGCGACACCAATGGCATCCATGGCGATCAATGATATGAGGATGATGGATGAGGTGCTCAAGCAGGGCGTGATGCTGCTGCCAATAATGTTACAGGCACCTTGGTTTTGCATGCAGTCTTCACAAGTCTTCAGCAGTTCCCATACAACGTGTACCAAGGCAAGGCCCTTTTCTTTCTCATGGAGACAGAAAACACCGAGCCAAAAACAAGATTGAAAAGCCAGCCCTGAGATGTGTGGCCACTGAGATCAGAAAGAAGCAATCCCATGAATATAAAATTAAAAATCCTTGTCACTCAAGAAGCAGCATGACTTTCCATGTGGCAGAAATGCCAGTCTCCACTTCTGACGTCAGCAACCAGCAAGTCCAGCCAGAGCATAGGGGAGAGAACTGACGTCAGCAACCAGCAAGTCCAGCCAGAGCATAGGGGAGAGAACAAGACCCGGCACCCCGAAGCACTCAAGCCACTTACGCCACATCACGAATGCTGTCCACGGTGATGTCCCCTGTGGAGTCAGCCTGGGAGGAGTTGAGGTGGCTGTCATCCATGCCCCGAGAAATGTCCTCTCTGTTGTATTGCCCTCCTTCCTCTGTCACCTCCACACTGCAGACAGGATGGCAACCCCTACAGACACCCCTCACACTCCCAGCCTCTCACTCCTCACCATCACACTCAGCATTTCAAACCCGCTTCATGCACTGTCTCACTCCTCACACTGATGTGTCTCATGCTGCATTCTTTACTGTCACGTTGCAAGCGGATCTGTCACACTCTGCCTCCATTTTTGTCAAACAGCACTCAGATTTGTCATATAGCGCCATCCTAATCTGTCATGCTGCACCTTGAACTGTCATATTTAGTCCTGATGCCACACTCATGCAACCTTACAGATCACACTGTCTTTAACTGTCACACATTCTTAAAATGTCAGGATCTGCATACCAAATTATTCCAACAGCCACATTGCCAACCACAAACATGCATTCAATGGTCCTCACACTCCATCTCAGCTCCAGCTACTTGCACTCAACAAAGACTGCAGTGCGCTATGTGCTGTAGTTCTCACAGCAGGCCATCCTTGTGTGTCCCACCACCTCCAAAGGCAAACCAGAAGAGTTGAAACATGCATTCTAGGTAGGGAGCCCAGGAAGAGATCATGTCACACCACCCAGAAAAATGTACACAGCAACAACAAAAACCGCCACCCATGAAAAAAGACAAAGCAATGGAAGTTTTTTAATCTGAAACCGCTGAGCAGCTTAGACATGCAGTGATGGTTAGTACAAAAGCCAAGAACACTCAAAACAGATTTTTATTTTCCCAGAAGTCCAGGAGAAATCCATGAAAGATAATGGCCACACCATGCAAATGATCAGTAAGAAGTAAAACCAACAAGTCTATTAACTCAAAGCCAAGCAGAGGAATTGCATGCAGGCAAAAGCAAATGAGTATCAGGTATGAGGTACACTGAACTAAAGATAACAACTAGGCAAAACAAATTTGGAATAAAAGGTTTCTAAGAAAAATTAAATGATTAAAACTAAATGTCATGATAAAAACGAGATATGCCATTTTGAAATGAGAAGTCCTACGAAAGTTCAGCTGTGAAAGTTCAAAGGGCATGCATAACACATAGATCTACTTTATGAACAAACGAAATACATGGCTACAGCACAAAAAAATAGTTGCAGATGAAAAAGCAATACAAACACACATTAAGCCATCATTTTTCTTCAGGTTCTCATTCACTATAAATTGCCAAAATCAACATTCAAAATTAGAACACCGTAGTCTAATTTTCCATTCTCAACACTGAGCCAAAAACCTGTCACAACTAAAAGACTCCATCTTAGTAATGGAACAATTTGACATTCTATGACAACTGCTGTATTGCAGCAGAACAAGATTACAAATACAGAACACAGATCAAATGTAGGTAGCTGAAATAGCTATACAACCAAAATGGATCGTCAACAGTGTAACAACTGCCATATTACTCATCCAAAAATATAAATCAAGCTTCTTTTTTAATTTATTATTCAATCAGCACAGAAATCATGTGATCATATCCAAGTAAAACACATTCTAAAACTACACTTGGAATTGGATACTGTTGTTTTAAATTCACAACTTGATCAATATCCAACAAAATGCAGATGTTTTTTCTCTAAATTTTGCAGTCCAGCTGGTGTAGAGAGTATCACATGTTTGAAGGGCAGTAACCAAGGGTCACCAAGCATGCTTGCCTTACCAACAGGGACTAAAAAGGGAAGCTAGCACCAACTGAGACTAGGCTACAAAAATCTACTTTCAAATTTGGATCACAACAATTTCAGCCAGAGCGACATCAGACTCTCCCCAAGAGATAAAAAACAACTTCTAGACACTCAAAAGGCATTCAATACTGGACCAGCACAACACCTCACACACTGACGATGAAGAAGAGAGCTGTGGTACTCACCCTGCTGGGGTGTCATCTCCAGCAGCGTGGGGCTCAGGCTCCCTCATGCCTTCCTTCAGCTCAACCGCACACACAGCAGCCACGGCGTAGCGTGGGGAGAGAGAGACGCGGCAGAACTCCGAGGATGAGTGCAGATACAGTCCCTGTCCATTGGCGGTGAAGACAAAGGAAGAGATTCCACTGTAAAGAAGATGCACACAAGTAAGCCCAAATCAAAAGTTTTCCACAGTGCAATTTTGTCAACAATTTATGCTCAGGATCTCTGCTGTTCTCATGCAAATTATCTCAGATAGCGACATAACATCTTTCTCAAGATCAAATAAGGGCATGTTATCAGGGAATGCAGTACTTATTACCATAAGTATCAGTCCTGGGCTTATCCAAAAATCTGCAGTGCTGCATAGATTCTACTTCCAAAATTATCACACGAGTCGTTACAGGATATCTAAGGCTGGTCATATTTGCACCTTGTCCATTGACATTATCAGACAATATACAGAACTGCATGCATGTAGGTCTGTGGATTTATTGCATCATCTTCCCATCACAGCGCCACTCACTGAATGTCTTCCTTCTTGATGGCAGGAATGGACAGCTGCTGGCGGAGAGAGGTGACGGAGTACACAATCAGGTCTCCCAGGTTGCTCAGGCAGGCAATATCAAACTCTGTGTAGTTGTCAGCTGTGGCAAATATATACAGGTATATCCAATCAGAAGGGAATCTGAAATAATGGCATATATAGTGCACCTCCAATCAGAAAGGAAAAGAAGGCAACCTGCGGATTATAACATTCCACTACAGAAAGAGGTCCAAAAAGCAAACTTTGCTGGACTAATCCGACACTTCTCTTCAGTACCTTATTTCCCTGTTAACTCATTCGTGGCGCGTAGGCTCATATGAGCCTACGCGCCGAACATAGTCGTTCGCGGCGCGTAGGCTCAATACAGCCTACCACATTAGCATATTTTTGCCCGCTTACAACAAAGAAAATATGGTTTAGGGAACTAGTCTAGTCTTGAATTCGTCTCTGTACTATAGTTTGCCAGCTTTAGATCAACACACAGATCTTTCCCGGCCAGACCATAACCTTTATCAGCAATGAACTACGAGGCATGAAGTAAACAACAATGGTGGTGTAGCGTCGATCACAGCGCGAGGTGGGGGAGTGAGTGGACATTGCTGTAGAGGAGGGTTCTGATGCTGAAGAGGATGCTTTGTATGAGATAGGAACTGATGTAGATGATCCCTTTCATGATGATGATGATAGTGGTGATTTTCCTCTCGCTAACGACCAGGTATCAGACAGCGAGGATGAGAGCGAAGTTGTCAATCAATGTGGCTGAAACGAGGTCGATCTCGCCATCAGCTGCTCGGTAGTTCATTGTAGGCTCACAGACCTGCCAACCCACCATCATGCCAAAGAGTAGCATCCAGAGCTATTTGGAGTAGCGTTGAAGGAATATGCGTAGCAGAGGTTGGGGGGGGGGGGGGGGGGGGAAGAGATAGGGCTGTGAAGGCGGCGTGATAAGCTGAACCGGCGGCCTGAAAGCAAGGGGGGGGGGGGGGGGGGGGAGAAGAGATAAGGCTGCGAAGGCGGCGTGATAAGCTGCACCGGCGCGGCGTGAAAGCGGGGTGGGGGGGGGGGGGGTGGGGTGTTCTCCATCACGGTCAAAAGTTCAAGCACACGGGAAAAGCGTAGTTTTTATGGACAAGCGTAGCAGCGTAGCAAGCATGTCGAAAGCGTAACATACTACGCCTAAAGCGTAGCATTTGGCAGGTCTGGGCTCATATTGGTTGTAACTCAGGACTAATAAACACAATCATCACAAAATTTCTCCAGTGTGTTTTTGTAATGATCCCTTTCATGATGATGATGATGATAGTAGTGATTTTCCTCTCGCTAATGATGAGATATCAGAGAGTGAGGATGAAACTAGGTCGAACTCGCCATCAGCTGCTTGGTAGTTCATTGTAGGCTCATAATGGTTGTAACTCAGGACTAATAAACACAATAATCACAAAATGTATCCAGTGTGTTTTTGTGCCATTTTTTGAAGTTCACTTTTTTATAGAGCTCTAGACCAAGAAACAAGCAGTGGGCACTCTGAGAAAGAGAGCTGGGTGAAAGACCTATTTTCTTCAAAATAGTGGCTCTACTTACTGTCATGGCAAGTGCAGTGTTTTCTTAGCTTGACAAAGTGCAGCATTTGGCTAGTTTTGGCAAAAAAAGACCTTTCTAGCCATACCAAGTTTAGCTTTGTAGCTACAGTATTTATTTTACTACGATTTTTCAAACTTGGTCCATTTTCCTGCGATTCCAGGGGACAGACGCACTAGAAATTCTGCGCCTTGAATGAGTTAAGAATTCATGGCATTTGACAAAAAAATTACAGCCCGATAATGCACTCATAAAAAATGTTCCTTGCTAACACTAACATGTCTTTGAACAAGTGCCATGGGATACACCATAACTCATTTACCAAACATTGAAATTTAAAACAAAATTCATACACATACATATGAACTACTTTCTTAGAAGTCCAACTCCTACTCACCACTCTTGCTGCGGAAGTTGACAAAGGCAACCTTCCTGATCCGGGAGCCATCAATGGCTGTGAGCTTGACCTTCCAGCGAGGTTTCAGGGCAGGAAGGGTGAATGACTGCAAATAAAGAGAAGTTGGTCAATCACAGGACCCATATGGTACAAGTAAAGCCTGTAAAAAAAAAAATCTAAATTCATTATCTGACCAGGCTATAGGCATCATTGGATTACCTCCCTTTAACAGGAACTATTTCTACATGGTGAATTACACATTACAATAATATATGCAAGAATGCATCAATGCATAAATGCACATGTAGGACTGGAAGAAAATGGTGCTATTCTTTCCATATCCCATTCACTCTACTCTAAAAACTGCTCGTTTTTTTTCTCATTCCCATAGCTTATCCCGTGCATCTCCATCCCTCTCATTCTGCCTCCTCTCACCTTGATCTGCTCCTCGGACACCAGGATGACGGAGTGTTGGCCTGACATGTCGGGGGCCTTGGCCACTCCATGCTGGACGTCCAGGGGTGGCGGCAACACCTTGGCGCGCGAGTCCAGCACCGCCATGCTGATGACTGGCGCCCTGTGGCGGAGCTTGATCTCCTTGGCCAGCAGACAGCTGACTGCCTCTGTGGCTCGCTTCTCAGCCGTCTCTGGCACTGTCAGTGTGTAGATGTAGACATGGCCACCGTTGGTGCCGATCCAGAGAGAGGGGTTGTGACTGCCGCCTGCAGATCAACACAAAGATGAGAGATGAAAAACTGTAATGTGGCGCAGCTATGGGAAATGAGGCAGAACTCAGAAGTGTTGAATGTATATTCCTCTACAACGCAATACTATTAATCACTATCCTAAAAAAATCCATGCATGCACTCAAGACAAAAGAACCATACTTTGTGTCTTACTCTGCACACTGGAAGTACAGTGCCACAAACTCCAGAAAGATTTGGGGTTTATCCCCTCAGAAGTCAACATTGACCAGATACCTAGACCAATTGCAAGTGTTTTGGAAAGCAATTGCAAGAGAAAATGTCAAATTATTTTCTTCGTTTTCACACATGATATTCAGCAAGCACTACTATAGTAAGAAACTCCAGCCATGTGGTACTTGGAAAGACAAAGCCCATTCCGTTACATAGGTATGTGAAATGAGGTAAGAAGCTTGAAACTTTGCCATGGGCAGGTCACACAACTTCGAACAACACCTTAAGGGGGGACACGGCCTGCAGAATTTCATGAAAAATTTTCAGAAATTGAGTTTCGTGTTAAGCGCGGATTTGGAATCTACAACATCTCCGCTACACGTGTGTGCGATCGATTTTGCTGGCTTAGGTTTCAAAGTATTTTAAACCAATTTGTTTTGTAAGGTACCCACCGCTAGATTAAAAAAAGTACTAACCAGGAAGCCAAAATGCACAGATTTGAAAGCTTAGTTTCAGCATCTTCCTTCCAAAGAACGCCACATGTTTGGTATCGCATCAAAGCTTCATTTCCCGGCTTTACGTTGCAACTGTTTCCGGTACCGAAGAATCATTACCGAAGGCACACGAAGTACAAATCGGAGGGCAGTGCAAACCAATGGAAAGCTTCGAAATAACGGCCTGTCTCTCAGCTAGGCTCTGATTGGCCGCTTGTGTGCGTGATCACAGCGTGATCAGGCGGAAGTGGCTGGCGGAAACGGCCGAACCGTACTTCGACTGGCGGAAGTGGTAGGCGGAAACGGCCGAACCGTACTTCGGCTGTTTCCGGCCTGAACGTCGGCCGCCGAAGCAAACATCGGTTCTTTCCGAAGTGTGCTTACAGCGCGCGAAAGTTCGCGCTATCTCGATCGAGACAATTCCACGGAAGATGCAGAAATGGACGGAAAAAGCAAGCCCAGAAAAGAAATTAAGTCGTGTCAACAGCCTCTGGAGGTTGTGATACAACAGCGATCGCGTTCTTATCTACAGACACGGCACTGAACGAAGCTGTTATCACGGCGGAAGTTGCCGTGATTACGCGATTCTTACAGAAAACGGGAATGTTTTGCTACAGGTGATGCTTTTCACCTAATTATCCTGATATTTTGAATTAAGATAATAAGTTGAAAGTTTGCTACAATGATAACAAATAAATGACACATTCAATGAGTTATGTTATTAAATTGTATCTGTTATGGTTCAGTTGTAGTTAACGTTTAATCTTTCTCAAACTTTAAAGTCAATTTTCTCATAATGTGGTTTTTATTTCAACGGTAGTGATTTTCTCCCCAAAAATAAAGTCACTTAGGATTGAGATAGCTTTCTGAAATTGTGTGTGTATATGTATGAATAAATACTGCATTCAATAAGACCAATCAGAAAGGTGTAGCTGAATTTGCTTAATTTTTGTAAAAATTTAATTATGTTATGCCCGGAGCACATTTTTTGGTTACTTTTTCTAAATTCCACTAAAATTAGTTAGAAGTGTTAGTAATCCACTTATTATATCTTATTGAATAATATAGACCTTCTTCTTTGTTTAAAATCATTGTTGATCATAAAAAGGTTATTAAGGGGGGACATGGCGTACAAAAACGGATTAAGGGGGGATATGGCAGTGCCTATAGGGCTGGAGTAAAGCAGTTCTTTTCTAAATACATAATTATTTTCATATCAAAGGTACACATGTTGGGTATTAAAAACTGTGAAGATAAAATTTTTTTAACCTTCTGTTGCCATGGAAACCTTCCAAGATGGCCGCCACATGCAATATATTTAAAAATACAAAACTCAAAAACTACAACTCATAACTACACCATTTTTTTTATTCAGCAAGATACACATCAACTCAAACTTTTTACAGAAGGGCATCAATTTCTATGCAGTCTAACCAATTTTCTGAATTTGAGGTCCACTATCCCATAAGCTATGCCGTGAAAACCCTGTTTCCCAGACACATTTTAGACAATTACAACAAGAAGAATGGGAAAATATCAATATTCTTCTGTAAGAATGAAGGAAACATAAGAAAGAATAAGACCTGTAAATTGCAGGGCTGTATCATGCTTCCCTTTTTTTCCTTGTATTTTCAAATATAGCAAAAACCGTATTTTGAGAAATCAAGGAAAACAAGATTCAATGTCTTAGTATTCAATAATCAAACTTCCCCAGTCATATGGCATTGCTGGCCCCTCATTTTGAAACATATGAACAACCTCCACAGCTAATATCTAGACAAAATCTTTCCTGAAACTATTTATAAAAAATTACAGACACTATAAAACCGAGTTGGACAAAACGCAAAATAAATGCTTATCAGCACAATGACTGATTAGACTGAAGAAATCAACTGGATGAATAAATACAGCAGATTCATGCATGAAAATCTCAATATTATTCTGTAATAATGAAGGAAACATAAGAAAGAATAAGACCTGTAAATTTCAGGGCTGTATCATGTCCCCTTTTTTCCCTTGTATTTTCAAATATAGCAAAAACCGTATTTTGAGAAATCAAGGGAAAAAGATTCAATGTCCTAGTATTCAATAATCAAACTTCTCCAGTCATATGGCATTGCTGGCCCCTCATTATGAAACTTGAACAACCTCCACAGCTAATATCTAGACAAAATCTTTCCTGAAACTATTTATAAAAAATTACAGACACTTCAAAACCGAGTTGGACAAAATGCAAAATAAATGCTTATCAGCACAATGACTCTTTTGTGCCAGGTCCCATCATAAGATACACTAATGTCTATGATGGGAATCTCTCCTCCACCAAGGCTCTCCTGAAGGTCTGCATCAGTTGCTGAGTAGGCCTCTCTGACAGCAGCAGCAGCACGCTCCAGGACCTCTGCACCCTCCTGAACTTCAACTTCTGCAAATTGCAAGACATGGACTAAATATATGATCATATTCATAAATACTAACTGAAAACAAAGCTTAGATGACTGCAATAATCATGTCAGAACACGACAAAATACCAATAATTATACACAGATCAATGTAAGGAATTTAATTGAGCAAGATGATTGTTTTTCTTACCTGTCAGTAGCCGGTCGTGGCGCTGGAAGGTCTTCTTGTGCATTCCTGGCAATCCGAAGATGGTGCTGAATTTCTCTAGAACCCGATGGCCTGTCCCAACCTCATGACTAAACAGAGTCATCAGTCTGTTGACTTCAAATGCCACGTTCTTCTTTGTGGACCCTCCCACTCTTGGAGAACTCAGTTCATCGGCTCTGAAGCCGCATTTGTGACACAGGAGCTCCAATTTAGTGGAAAATCCTTGATTTCCACCTTCACAGATGCCTACTTCCAGTTCATTTTCAAAACATTCTGGGCAAGGAACTTGTGCCAGCAGTTTCGTCAACTGATCCACGTGGGAAATCAGCCACTTCTGAGACTGAGCATCTCCACAGGCAGTGTCTGCACTTCTGCTTGCTGCTATGTCCAATTTCTTCCGAGATGCAGAAACCGAAGTTGATTCACTAATTCCAGCTTGGGAAGTGGATGGAAACGGTTCTTGAGTTGCACAATCAGTTGACGAAGTGGATGGGACTGGAGAATCTGTTGTTGACATCGGTGCAGGAGTCGAAATAACCGATCGATCGTGCCGCGGAGAATCCGTTGACATCGGTAGATCCTGCCGTTTTGCAGCCCTGGCAGCTTCTAACTGCCTGCTTCTAACTAGTTTTCCTTTCCTCGGCATTTGGCTTCTTCAGTGCACCAAAATCACAATAATAATACACGCGAAGAGTTACGAGTAGATTCTGCGATCAACCTGAGGCGCCATGTTGTCGTCATGCAGTGGAGAATTGTGGGAGGAATTCTAAGCTTCTGATTGGCCCACGTGACCATTTCCTTTGTTCTCCCGCAAAATAGGCTCTCCTATTGAGGTCAACCACGCTATCTTGAGTTAGTATAGAGGAGTTCTCTCCCTTGCAGCATTCTCCTAATGGAAAGAGCTACAAAATGATACCAAACATGTCGGCATTCAAGCTTCGATCGTGTATGTTGTCAAGTGGAAAACAATGACACCGTCAGCCCCAAAAAGCAAAGAAACAATTTATTTTGGTGACAGGTAGTGTACATTTTAATATTTTATAAATATTTTCGAGCATATTTCACACTTATAAAGACCGGCGCTGGTTAGTAGGATGGTTATGCAACTCAAATCTGCAATAATCCCAACATCGACAAAAATCAAGAAAATAGTGAGTTTGCACTGCCGTATCCCCCCTTAATAGAAAATAAATCATAACTCAGCAAATATGAAAGCTATACTAATGAAATTTTATACAGAATACAAACACACTGGAAGGTATATTTAAACAAAATTTTATTGCTGAAGACTTAGTTGTTCTTGTGTTATAGCAAAATAACTGAAAAATAAACATACCAATTTTCTCCCCTCCGTGAAATTTTAATTAATAACCTTTTTTTGATCAACAATGATTGTAAACAAAGAAGAAGGTCTATATTATTCAATAAGATATAATAAGTGGATTACTAACACTTCTAAATAATTTTAGTGAAATTTAGAACAAGTAACCAAAAAATGTGCTCCGGGCATAACATAATTAAATTTTTACAAAAATTAAGCAAATTCAGCTACACCTTTCTGATTAGTCTTATTGAATGCA
Source organism: Theodoxus fluviatilis (assembly GCA_034096865.1). NCBI lineage: Eukaryota > Metazoa > Mollusca > Gastropoda > Cycloneritida > Neritidae > Theodoxus > Theodoxus fluviatilis. The sequence continues at coordinate 57,678 of JAWQFJ010033813.1, forward strand.
ATATTTATTCATAAATATACACACACAATTTCAGAAAGCTATCTCAATCCTAAGTGACTTTATTTTTGGGGAGAAAATCACTACCGTAGAAATAAAAACCACATTATGAGAAAATTGACTTTAAAGTTTGAGAAAGATTAAACGTTAACTACAACTGAACCATAACAGATACAATTTAATAACATAACTCATTGAATGTGTCGTTTATTTGTTATCATTGTAGCAAACTTTCAACTTATTATCTTAATTCAAAATATCAGGATTATTAGGTGAAAAGTATCACCTGTAGCAAAACATTCCCGTTTTCTGTAAGAATCGCGTAATCACGGCAACTTCCGCCGTGAAAACAGCTTCGTTCAGTGCCGTGTCTGTAGATGAGAACGCGATCGCTGTTGTATCACAACCTCCAGAGGCTGTTGACACGACTTAATTTCTTTTCTGGGCTTGCTTTTTCCGTCCATTTCTGCATCTTCCGTGGAATTGTCTCGATCGAGATTGCAAGCACACTTCGGAAAGAACCGATGTTTGCTTCGGCGGCCGACGTTCAGGCCGGAAACAGCCGAAGTACGGTTCGGCCGTTTCCGCCTACCACTTCCGCCAGTCGAAGTACGGTTCGGCCGTTTCCGCCAGCCACTTCCGCCTGATCACGCTGTGATCACGCACACAAGCGGCCAATCAGAGCCTAGCTGAGAGACAGGCCGTTATTTCGAAGCTTTCCATTGGTTTGCACTGACCTCCGATTTGTACTTCGTGTGCCTTCGGTAATTATTCTTCGGTACCGGAAACAGTTGCAACGTAAAGCCGGGAAATGAAGCTTCGATGCGATACCAAACATGTGGCGTTCTTTGGAAGGAAGATGCTGAAACTAAGCTTTCAAATCTGTGCATTTTGGCTTCCTGGTTAGTACTTTTTTTCAAATCTAGCGGTGGGTACCTTACAAAACAAATTGGTTTAAAATACTTTGAAACCTAAGCCAGCAAAATCGATCGCACACACGTGTAGCGGAGATGTTGTAGATTCCAAATCCGCGCTTAACACGAAACTCAATTTCTGAAAATTTTTCATGAAATTCTGCAGGCCGTGTCCCCCCTTAATTAAAATTTCACGGAGGGGAGAAAATTGGTATGTTTATTTTTCAGTTATTTTGCTATAACACATGAACAACTAAGTCTTCAGCAATAAAATTTTGTTTAAATATACCTTCCAGTGTGTTTGTATTCTGTATAAAATTTCATTAGTATAGCTTTCATATTTGCTGAGTTATGAATTATTTTCTATTAATCCGTTTTTGTACGCCATGTCCCCCCTTAAGCCATTATTCCATATAATTTGCATCTGCCACTGATTTTCATAACCAAGCATGACCATATATATATGAATGAATGAATGAATGAATGAATGAATGAATGAATGAATGAATGAATGAATGAATGAATGAATGAATGAAACAAAGAGGCTTTATGACCTATCAGCCTTTGTCAGCTATTTAAGCTATTGATCACAAATGCACTGGAACTATTTAGAGTAAGAGCAAGTTGAGACACCTTTTCCCCAGTTATTCACCTCTTACAAATCGCGCAGAATCATAGGCAACGCCTATCCCTCGAGATTCTACGCCTAGCAAACACGCCCATGGTGGGTATCTTCTCTTCCCCAACCCACGGGGGTCCAAAAGCAGGCAAACTCACCATGCACGATGAAGGTGTCGGCAAAGTACAGGCAGCGGACCATTGATGCCATGGAGTCATCGGAACTGCGGGCCTCCACTGCTCTCTCCACAGGGCGCGTATCTGCCAGGGCAGCAGCAGCATCCCCTCCTCCCGCCTCCACAGCAGCTGTGGCTCCCTCGGGACCCGTCACCTCAATGCCAGGTGTCTCCCTGCGTCAGACAGCAATGCCATTTAGATCTGGGTGGTAGAAATAGGATTAGGTATTGCTTGAAAAATTAAAACTGACAGGGCTCCTCTTGTTCTTGGCACAGTGGACATGCAATCAAAATATTTTGAAATTTAGTCAGCTGTACAAAACAGAGAAGAGGAACAAGCAAGGACTTGAAAAAATTATATTTCACTGAGATATATCCAGCTTATTATTTAAGCCAATAACCCAAGCTATCAAACCTGAATTTCTATTCAGGATGATGGATGGATGTAGTTTTACGGTGCATCAGCCTTCCTAGGCTATGTGAGGCCATTACACAAGAAAATCGATTGAACAGTTTAGGGTAAACACAAATCAAGTCATGATGCCCTAGTTATTCGCCTCTAACGAATTGCGTAGGGAGACGCGGTGGATCAATTCTTACCCCGAACCCACAGGGCGATTCTATTCAGGAAGAAGTAGCAAAGTATTTGAAATTCATGTGATGATGAACATTTCCAAGAATTATTATCTACTAGTGTAGAAAATATAAGTAGAGAACATAAGCAGATCATTTGCATATCCATTCACACTGTTGGTGCAGGTAGCAACGACTGCCATTCCACCATTCTACTCTTTCCTAGATTCTTAGAGCTGACTGACCTCTTTTCCTCTTTCTTGGGCTGCTGTCTCCTCTCAGAGCGCCTGCGGCGAAGTCTGCGGAAGGACTCTCTGAGAGACTTCTTCAGAGACTTTCTGCGGGACATGGGGGTGTCTGAGGTACCAGTCATGTCTGCAGCACAGAGAAGGCAAAGCTATCAATACTGGGAGAAAAGGAGAGAAGATGAATGAACAGATGGGAAAGGATGGTGGAGAAAAACCAGATAAGGAAGAAGAGGAAGACGAGATGGAGAGAGGGAGGAAGAACAAAAGAGGTGTATAATTCCAGATTGTTGCCATTTTTGAATTATGGTTAAAACTTACCATTAGGATTGAGAGTACATCGGGACAGGACTTCTTTCTTCTGCACATAGTCAAACAGGCAGAAGCCGTGGGCAGTGCCAGCAGCAACTCTGAAATTCACATTAGAACACATTGCAGTGGAGCTATTGACATCAACCTGGAAACGAAATAATCTCAGTGAGCTCATTCACAGCATGCAAATAATATGTTTCTAAATGGCTCTGCCAATTCCTGGGGGCAAAAAGGACCCCTAGCCAAATAAACAAGAAGGGCAAAGCCCATACGACTCACATGCTTGACCTTGACCTTTATATGACATTGACCTTCAGGTGACCTTCAAGGTCAAGGTCAAACAACTAAACCTACCAATGACATCATACACTAAGAAATGCTTTACACATTTTCCCTACCAAAATACATGTGACCTTGACCCAAGGTCAAGGTCATCCAAGGTCATGCAACACAAAGCTGTTAATTCAAGACATAGGAAGCACAATGGTGCTTATTGGCACTTTCTACCATGAGATATGGTCACTTTTAGTGGTTCACTACCCCATTTTGGTCACATTTCATAAGGGTCAAAGTGACCTTGACCTTGATGATATGTGACCAAATGTGTCTCATGATGAAATTATAACATGTGCCCCACATAATTATTAAGTTTGAAACAGTTATCTTCCATAGTTCAGGGTCAGGGTCACTTCAAAATATGTATACAATCCAACTTTGAAGATCTCCTGTGACCTTGACTTTGAAGCAAGGTCAACCAAACTGGTATCAAAAGATAGGGATTACTTTGCCCTATATACCATATATGTGACCAGCCACGACAAAACCAGTGCTAAGTCGCGCGCCACTATTTTGCGCTACGATTGAAAAAAGGCAGGGAGGGTCACTCTGGGTGATTTTCACTTTTTGATGAAAATAGATTCTACATGGTTTAACCCATTTCCGCCGGATGCGACGTACGCGTTACATCTACCTTTACCGCCGGATGCGACGTACACGTCGCATCCTATAGTAGCTCTGTAAAACGGATTGAGGCAAGTCAATCTTGTCGGCCTATCAACACCGCAAGGAATTGTGGGATAGCTGCAAATGTCAGTGCGCGCGATGCGAAAATTTCGTCGCGATCGGTGATCTAGAACCAAAGTTATTGATGTTTAAATCTTGTGACATTTCGATTTTTGGAACATTTTGTCAACATGGCTGACGAAGGATCTGATATGAGTGAGGGAAGTGACATTGAAGTGGATTTAGACCCAGAATCTTCCCAAGTAGGTGACGAACGTGACAGATTAGACATCGAAGTTCGAACAAAGTGGAGGGAGGCGAGTTTTCGGAAAAATAATCGGATGAAGATGTCAGTAAACCCAGAGCAGCAAGTGAGTGGAAGTACACAGGTTTCACCCAACGCTCTGAAGAAACTTTCAAGCAAACAGGGGCATGCCATATTAGACTCTTTTGGTGTAATTTTGCTTGGACTGGCTATTTCATGATTCGTGATTCAAGATCTGTGTGAAATCCTACACCAGAATGTGGATTACTTTGCTTGATTTCTGCATGAAAATGCCAAGGTATGTATATGAATGAGATGTGTTTGCAAACGTTCTAAAGACAACAATTTCACTGACGTCAGGATGTTATATCCTCCAGTCCAGAAAATGAAGAATAATGTTTAGAAATCTCATAAAGGTTCAGAGATGATGCAAAAATGGTTAGTAGTTTTGCCCATGTTAATTATTTTGTCAAAGTTCTGTGAAAGTTCAATGAAGATAACAATCACATGCTATGCTAGAAAGAGTTTTGTGTCATGTAACAAGATTTTATTTCTCTTTTTAATAATGATAAAGCATTGTTCTTATTTTGTGAAAGATGATGACATAATAACAAAGCACAATATCTTAGTAACAAATAAGTGGCTAATTGATATACATTGACCAAAAAATGAGAAAAATGCAACTGTGCAAGTAAAAACGGAGAATGGTAAAATGCTGATATCACAGCAAGTTTCATTTGATTTTGTGTGAAATACTTTGTAAATCATGGATGTTGCTGTAATTCATTCACATGATTGATAAATGGTTCACATTCTTTTACAGTTAAAACTGTTGCATTTTAATTCATCATTTCATTTACAACAGGTTGTAAAAGTGCAGAGAATTGTCATTTTCCTCTATTTTTTTTTTCTTAAAATGGCAAAACAAAAGTATTTGTAAGAGAGGCTAATGCTTGAAATGACTAGAAAGCCAAAAATATAAGCTTTCTGACAGTGTTTGAATCATCAAAATATCTTGTACACAAGCAGAGAAAATAAATTTTGAAACCGGTCACTGGATTTGTTTTTTTTCTTCCCAAAAATGCTCAGGAACCAGGGAGCTTTTTTTACAGATAACGTTAGGCGGAAATGGGTTAAACTATCATGCCAGTAAAGGAAACATTTTGAAGAATTATATTTTGATGGTAAAATAAAGACTTTTGTGTTATGTATTGTTTCAAAAGCTCCCTGTAATTAGCGTTAATTGCCTCATTTTAGCCGCAATAAACACACCTAAACACTTGCAGAATCCCTTCATGTTATATACCGTTAGAAAGGCCGCTCTCTCGGCGTTCCCGCTCTGTGGATGTCCAAGAAAAATAAGGTCAGCTATTTTTGGAAACGGAGTTTAAAATACCGTTGCTAAGGTGTTTAATGTCTGAAGAGAGTAAATCTTCTGAGACCGTTTTTTCAAAATGACCGCTGCTTCAGTACCCAACTTGAAATGCCTGTAACTCCTATTCTAATTAACTCACACTGTTCATTCTTATATCAAAACAAACAGAAATGAATGCAGAATTCAAAAGTATTAAAACCCCATTTTGTCCAAAAATGGACTTAGCACTGGTTTTGTCGTGGCTGGTCATATATAAGTCAGGTATCCAATCTTAAAAACGTCAGAGAAAATTGAGAAAATGTGAAAAATGGCTGTTTTTTAGACAACATTTACGGCCCCTGCGACCTTGACCTTGAAGCAAGGACAAGTCACTATGTATGTTTTTTGAGGCCTTGTCATCATCAGACCTGCCAACCCACCATCATGCCAAAGAGTAGCATCCAGAGCTATTTGGAGTAGCATTGAAGGAGTAGGTGTAGCAGAGGTTGGGGGGGGGGGGGGGAGAAGAGATAAGGCTGTGAAGGCGGCGTGATAAGCTGAACCGGCGGCCTGAAAGCGGGGGGGGGGGGGGGGGGGGGGGGGGGGGAGAGGAGATAAGGCTGCGAAGGCGGCGTCATAATCTGCACCGGCGCAGCGTGAAAGCGGGGGGTGGGGGTTCTCCATCACGGTCAAAAGTTCAAGCACACGGGAAAAGCGTAGTTTTTATGGACAAGCGTAGCAGCGTAGCAAGCATGTCGAAAGCGTAACATGCTACACCTAAAGCGTAGCATTTGGCAGGTCTGCATCATACACCATCATGCCACATTTGGTATTGATAGACTTAATAGTCTCCGAGAAAAATCCAAAGTTTTCGGACGCCCGGACGACCGGACGCCCGGACGGACGAAAAGGGTGAGTACATAGACTCACTTTTGCTTCGCATGTGAGTCAAAAATGCATTGATGTGGACATGGTTTATTGGTCAATGAACTAGGTATCATATCTTCATACTTGGCTCCATAACATTTTATATAACAAAACCATCTCTGACTTACACAATTTTGCAGGAGACTGACATCACCTGCTCTCATTTTAATTTCATCTCAAGCATAGCATTGGTTAGCATAAAACTTATACACTACATGCGTTAGACACAATAGACCATGGAATTCTTCTCACCCGTCTCAGAAACATTTTTGGCATTGAGAACTTAGCACTCTCTTTCCTGCATTCATATCTCTCAAAACGTAGACATACTGTTTCGATCTCTGGATTTGCTTCTGATCCTACACTTCTCAAGTATGGAGTCCCTCAGAGCTCTGTTCTGGGTCCTCTGCTGTTTCTACTGTACACCCAACCACTCTCCAATGTAATGGATAGTCATTCAGTCTCTCACAGTGAATTTGTTGATGATACCTAGCTCGACAACTCCTCCCATCCCAGTCAAATCCACTCTCTTCTTTCTACCAGCAAACACTGTATCTCTGACTTGAAACAGTGAATGACCTGGAACAAGCTCCAACTCAATGACTCAACAAGAAGGGCAAAACCCACACGACTCACATGCTTGACCTTGACCTTTATTTGACCTTCAGGTGACCTTCAAGGTCAAGGTCAAACAACTAAACCTACCAATGACATCATACACTAAGAAATGCTTTACACATTTTTCCTACCAAAATTCATGTGACCTTGACCCAAGGTCAAGGTCATCCAAGGTCATGCAACACAAAGCTGTTAATTCAAGACATAGGAAGCACAATGGTGCTTATTGGCACTTTCTACCATGAGATATAGTCACTTTTAGTGGTTCACTACCCCATTTTGGTCACATTTCATAAGGGTCAAAGTGACCTTGACCTTGATGATATGTGAACAAATGTGTCTCATGATGAAAGTATAACATGTGCCCCACATAATTATTAAGTTTGAAACAGCTATCTTCCATAGTTCAGGGTCAAGGTCACTTCAAAATATGTATACAATCCAACTTTGAAGAGCTCCTGTGACCTTGACCTTGAAGCAAGGTCAACCAAACTGGTATCAAAAGAAAGGGCTTGCTTTGACCTACATACCACTTGTAGCTAAGGTCGCCATTCTCAATAACGTGGGAGAAAATTGGGAAAATGTGAAAAATGACTGTTTTTGAGACCACATTTATGGCTCCCGTGACCTTGACCTTGAAGCAAGGTCAAGTCACTATGTATGTTTTTTGAGGCCTTAGCATAATACACCATCATGCCACATTTGGTGTTGATAGACTTAATAGTCTCCGAGAAAAATCCAACGTTTAAGTTTTTTACGCCCGGACGGACGCCCGGACGGACGGACGGACGGACGACACGGCTCAGTACATAGACTCACTTTTGCTTCGCATGTGAGTCAAAAACTGGTGGGGGGTGGAGGCGAATCGAATCAGGCCCTCAAACTAACCATTGGTCACAGAGACATCGTCTTCTCTCAGTCTGTTAGAAATTTAGGCGTCATGTTTGACGATGATCTGTCAATGAGAGCTCATGTAAACAAAGTCTGTCAGTTAGCATATTATGAGCTAAGGAAAATTAGTTCCATTTGTCATTCTTTCTCAGCAGGCCACCAAAACGCTCATCACATCAATTGTTCTGTCTCATCTCGACAATGGAAACTCTCTTCTCACTGGCATCCCTGACACTCTGCTTTACAAACTCCAGAAAGTTCAGAATTGTGCTGCTAGGCTAGTTTTTCGATGTCCCAAGCATACCCATGTCTCTCCACTCTTACATACACTTCACTGGCTCCCCATCTCTCAGAGGATAGATTATAAACTTGCTACTTTGTGCTTCAAGGCTATCAACAACACAGCACCACACGCTCTTACAGAAATTCTTAGTCTACACGCCCTCCAGATCTCAACACTCAGCTGCAGACTCTAGAATGCTCATTAAGGTCCCCCGCCGTAACAAGAAAACTCAAGGACAGTGTGCCTTCTCCTATATTGGACCTGTAACCTGGAATAGTCTCCCTCTCTCTGTCCGTCATTCTGACACTCTGCCCCAGTTTTGAAGTGCTCCAAAGACCCACCTCTTCCGATCCGCCTTTCCCGCTGAGCTGCTTCACCTTACTTGACCTAGCCTACAAGTGCTATGTATATTGTATAGTTTGTTCTATTGGATCTTAGTTTTAATTTTTTTTTAATGTATAATGTGTGAGTTTTTGTAGGAATGTAGTTTTGAGCAGTAGTATGAGTGTTGATTCTTTAAATTGTAAACGCCATGAGCGTGCCTGTCAAGGGAAGGTATGTGCGCATGAATAAACTATATTATTATTATTATTATTATTATTATGTACATGCTAGAGAGTGGAGGAGTACACTCACAGCTGATATTCTGATTGGAGCACCAGGGCAGTGCAGGCGGCAGGGGGGTAGATCTGCAGCACACTGGTGGCCTGAAAGCCTGCAGCAAACTTGATGTCTCCCTCACGCGGCACCAGGGAGTCATGTCCCTTCCACACAAAGCCATCCCTGTCCATGACAATGTTGATCTTGACCACCTTCAGCTCCTGCTCTCGCTCCTCGCGCTCAATCAGGAAGCTGAGGACCTGGCCTGCAGTGCCTGCCACCACCAGGGTGCCACTCTGGGAGCACAGAGCGATCTTCTGGATGCCCAGACGAGGGTCGTCACTGTAAGGGTCAAAGGTGCCCACCTGCCAAAGAAGATGCAATAATATATATTTACTTGCAATAAATTAATAATCAAGATTTCTCCCATCCCAGGGATTGAACTACAGCACTGTACCTCACACATGATCAAACTCCAGAGCTTGCTCGCGCCGAAATCCGCCTGTCAAAAGACAAGGTTTTAACAGACAAGGAGAGTTGAGGAGCTGACTGCACTTAAGCAGGAGGGGAGACTACTGGATATGAGGCTTCCAGGAGCTGGTGATCTACGTATCAGTAGTAAACATGGTGTTGAAGAAGCTCCTTTTGAGACAATTGTTTTCTTTTTTGGCATGCTATAGACATTGAACCAACACTCACAGTAACACATTGTAACAGAGTAGCAGCCTATAGGGAATTGCAAGAAATTCATCCTCCAGATTTCTCCAATGTGCTAGAATGAGTATGAATGTACATGCATAAGGTGAACATCTATGATGCACTTTCCCTTGTGTGTGATTGAGCAAGTGTTGTTCAAGGTCCATGACTTGCAAAAAAAAAAGTCATACTTATAGGAGCTTCCACAACACCATTTTAAGAGAGGGAGGGGAAGAGAGATTGAGAGAGAGATTGAGAGAGAGAGAGAGAGAGAGAGAGAGAGAGAGAGAGAGAGAGAGAGAGAGAGAGAGAGAGAGAGAGAGAGAGAGAGAGAGAGACTGACAGAGAGAGAGAGAGAGAGACAGACTTATACAATAACTGACTTGAGGAGGGCGGGGGTAGGGGATGGAGCATCACAGGTAGGACTGGACTCTAGAGCTTGGCCAGGTTGGTGTGATAGAAATGGATGTAGTTAATGTACAGCAGTTCCATCCATGTCACTCGCAGACATGTACTTTCTCATACATTCAATGCATTGATGATACCAGCAATAAAGTGACTCACATTTGGTTCTCTAATGTTGTGAGTTCTAAATCCACTATTGACTCTTTAAAAGCTCAGTTTTCAAGTACTCGAGATAGAGGTGGCTAGGTTTCCTCACCCGAGTAGCCAAGTTGGGAGAACATCAGTATGAATCCAATTAGCCAACTGCTGTAAAAATTACTGTGCGAAAAAAAAAATCCTTCAAAAATTGCCAGAGACTGCAACCCCTGCCCGATGCTGCTACATGAAAGAATCTAGCGCAGGCAGAGCAGGCTTCTTTTACCTTTCTGAAAGGTGGCCACTCCTCGTCCTCCACAGCATTCTGGTCAGCAGCAGGAATCTCCCCGAAGATGCTGGCAGTGCTCAGCTTGTACAGAAGGTTGAGGCACACGCCCGAAGCATCCCAGAATCTCACAGTGCCATCCTCATGCCTGCAATGGGCACACACAAGGCATCAGGTTCAGGTACTGCAAAATGTAACTGACATTCTTAACACACACACACACACACACCCTTTTCTTTGCTGTCAGCATGAAGTGGACATCACAATTGGCGAGATGCAGTGTGCCAAATTGTGCTGCAGGGTAAATGATGTGGAGTTAATGGCACCAAGTCAGCTGTATTAAGATAGTGGTGTTGAACTGTGGGAGCAGCAACCATTTTGTTGTTGCACATGGCTGGGCTTGATCTCTTGGGGTGGTTTCCCCCATGGGTGGTGGGTAGGAACAGACCTGCTACGTCTCCCCAGTCCATTTGTAAGAGGCAAATAACTAGAGATATTGAGACTAGGTTCACTCTTATTGTACCTGCTCTGGTAGTTTTGGTGATCAATAGCATCACAATAGGCTGATAGACTGTATAACTCCATCATCATCCAGAAATATCAGGTGGCTCAAACTGGTTCGGTTCTGTGCTAGTGGTGTTGAACTGTGGTGTAGAATCAGTAGAGCAGGATGGATGGATGGATGGATGGATGTGTTGATGTCAGTCATGTACTGGCATTTGGCTACAAGTATTATGGTAGACTGCAGCTGAGGTGGAGGCACTGAGGCAGAGGAATGAAGGTGCAGGGGAAGGGAGGTGCAGGGGAACGGAGGTGCAGGGGAAGGGAGGTGCAGGGGAAGGGAGGTGCAGGGGAACGGAGTTGCAGGGGAACGGAGGTGCAAGGGAACGGAGGTGCAGGGAAAGGGAGGTGCAGGGAAATGGAGGTGCAGGGGAACGGAGGTGCAGGGGAACTGAGGTGCAGAGGAACGGAGGTGCAGGGGAAGGGAGGTGCAGGGGAACGGAGGTGCAGGGAAAGGGAGGTGCAGGGAAAGGGAGGTGCAGGGAAAGGGAGGTGCAGGGGAATGGAGGTGCAGGGGAACGGAGGTGCAGGGGAATGGAGGTGCAGGGGAACGGAGGTGCAGGGGAAGGGAGGTGCAGGGGAATGGAGGTGCAGGGGAACGGAGGTGCAGGGGAAGGGAGGTGCAGGGGAACGGAGGTGCAGGGGAAGGGAGGTGCAGGGAAAGGGAGGTGCAGGGGAACGGAGGTGCAGGGGAAGGAGGTGCAGGGAAGGGGACAGGGACGAGTGCAGGGAAGGGAGGTGCAGGGGAACGGAGGTACAGGGGAACGGAGGTGCAGGGAAAGGGAGGTACAGGGAAAGGGAGGTGCAGGGGAACGGAGGTGCAGGGGAATGGAGGTGCAGGGAAAGGGAGGTACAGGGGAACGGAGGTGCAGGGAAAGGGAGGTGCAGGGGAACGGAGGTACAGGGAAAGGGAGGTACAGGGAAAGGGAGGTGCAGGGGAACGGAGGTGCAGGGGAATGGAGGTGCAGGGAAAGGGAGGTGCAGGGAAAGGGAGGTGCAGGGAAAGGGAGGTACAGGGGAACGGAGGTGCAGGGAAAGGGAGGTGCAGGGGAATGGAGGTGCAGGGAAACGGAGGTACAGGGGAACGGAGGTGCAGGGGAACGGAGGTGCAGGGGAACGGAGGTGCAGGGAAAGGGAGGTGCAGGGGAACAGAGGTGCAGGGAAAGGGAGGTACAGGGGAACGGAGGTGCAGGGAAAGGGAGGTGCAGGGGAATGGAGGTGCAGGGAAAGGGAGGTACAGGGGAATGGAGGTACAGGGGAACGGAGGTGCAGGGAAAGGGAGGTGCAGGGAAAGGGAGATGCAGGGAAAGGGAGGTACAGGGGAATGGAGGTGCAGGGAAAGGGAGGTGCAGGGAAAGGGAGGTACAGGGAAAGGGAGGTACAGGGGAATGGAGGTGCAGGGAAAGGGAGGTGCAGGGAAAGGGAGGTGCAGGGAAAGGGAGGTACAGGGGAATGGAGGTGCAGGGAAAGGGAGGTGCAGGGAAAGGGAGGTACAGGGAAAGGGAGGTACAGGGGAATGGAGGTGCAGGGAAAGGGAGGTGCAGGGAAAGGGAGGTGCAGGGAAAGGGAGGTACAGGGAAAGGGGGGTGCAGGGGAACGGAGGTGCAGGGAAAGGGAGGTGCAGGGAAAGGGAGGTGCAGGGAAAGGGAGGTACAGGGGAATGGAGGTGCAGGGAAAGGGAGGTACAGGGAAAGGGAGGTACAGGGGAAGGGAGGTGCAGGGGAACGGAGGTGCAGGGGAACGGAGGTGCAGGGGAAGGGAGGTACAGGGGAAGGGAGGTGCAGGGGAAGGGAGGTGCAGGGGAACGGAGGTGCAGGGGAACGGAGGTGCAGGGGAACGGAGGTGCAGGGAAAGGGAGGAGCAGAGGAACGGAGGTGCAGGGGAATGGAGGTGCAGGGGAAGGGAGGTACAGGGGAACGGAGGTGCAGGGGAATTGAGGTGCAGGGGAACGGAGGTGCAAGGGAACGGAGGTGCAGGGAAAGGGAGGTGCAGGGGAACGGAGGTGCAGGGGAATGGAGGTGCAGGGGAAGGGAGGTACAGGGGAACGGAGGTGCAGGGGAATTGAGGTGCAGGGGAACGGAGGTGCAGGGGAACGGAGGTGCAGGGAAAGGGAGGAGCAGAGGAATGGAGGTGCAGGGGAATTGAGGTGCAGGGAAAGGGAGGTGCAGGGGAAGGGAGGTGCAGGGAAAGGGAGGTACAGGGAAAGGGAGGTGCAGGGGAACGGAGGTGCAGGGGAACGGAGGTGCAGGGGAATGGAGGTGCAGAGTTAGGGGACAGAACATACACCTATCCCTGAAGGGGAGACCTGGCAGTGAAAATTGATAATTTGGGCTTACTTTGTCGATTTTGAAAACTTGTCGATTTTGCACTCTGTGACCTCTCTAGATATGGACCTGATGTTGCTTTAGTGTGAAAACGAACTCTTTATGGGCTAAATTCTGCAATAAAACATACCACCCACCTACCAAACAAGTCTTCTTGTGCAATATTTCGTCAAAATTTGCAATGTTTGGGTCTTGGCAACGGGCCTAAATTTTGAATGAACCCCTGCAAGTTAGGTATAACTGGAAAGCGGCACATGTCGTCTACAAATTGCAAGGGACGTAACTCTTCTAGACTTCCTCTCCACAGAGCTACATGGCAGCAAAGAAGAGTTAGATTGTATGAGATCTGGTCAGCTGACGCGAATGGACCAATCGGAGAGCTGGAATCGCTACCACAATGCAATGCGGCTTAGAGACAAAATGGCTGCCACATGAGCTGTTGCATTGTCAGTTTAATACATTTTGCCATGCCTGGACGAAAATCGCACACTGTAGGTGCTTTTAAACTCAAGAAAAGCAAGAAAAGAAAGGAGCAACTGTCAGCTGCACGATCTGTGAAGGGAAGAGAGGCTTGTGATGTGGAACAGGGTTCGTACAGGTTTTTAGATACAAAATTCCATGACTTTTCCATGACTTTCCATGACCTTCAACAACATTTTCCATGACCTAGCGTACTGTGATACATGACAATTTTAAAGAGAAAAGTGTATGGCGCACGACCAAACTCACGCACAATACACCCGTTGTAAAAAAAAAAAATTCTTTTTATTATTTTTACAGCAGATTGATTCAAAAACTGACAAATGCAGAAAATTTTCAAACAAGTACTCCTTAAAATGATGATACTTTTGTCCCAAATTGTCTGGTGCTTCAACGATTAACGCACGCTGAATGTGGTAATCGAGCACGCGTCTACACAACGCCATTGCGGTCCGATGTACACACAAACAGGTGGAAAATTTCCGCCTGTTTTCTCCTTTCAAGCGCACAATCTGGGCGCTGGACAAAAAGTAGATTCATCGTACATTAACATCGAATATAGCGTTGGAAGGGGGAAATCTTGTAGAATCCGAGGGTGTCTGTACGAAATTGATCGGAAAAGCGGGAGTGAGCAAATTTTAACAAAATGTCCGATGACGTTAAAACTTTCATCCATAACTCGTCTTTCGATTTTCACCGGAAGTTCAAACATACACCGAACGAAAGAGCAATCTTTCCTCTAATGAGTAGTAAAGTTTCAGCTTGATCAAATGAGAAACTTCGACGGACAAGTGTTTAGAAGAGACCAACTGGAGTCGCGAAATGCAAACTCCGTCGAGCCACCGCGAGTCGGTAGTGGCGGAGGGTGTTTTTTTTACGTAATCGGCTTGTATGTTCTCAGCGGAAATAAGACGGATTAACACAAAACTACACGACACATGTTCTTGAAACCTTCTGCTTCATAAACAACTTTCATTCTTGTTTTTATTCACAATATTTTGTGGATTGTCCACAATTAGCCATGAAAGTGAAGTGGTATTGCCGAGTGCATTTTGGCTAGTACTGTAGTAGCGCAAAGATTTGATACAAATTACCACGGAATCCTACCACTAGTTTTTAAAAATTAGACAACTCAGAAAGACTTTCATCTTTCATGTTACATTGGTATTTTGTGTTATTGATATGTGCGAATCCTAGAAAAAGTGGATTCTATCGAACCGACGGCCACTTCCGGTCTGATGAAATTTCTTCGAACATCGCGTGCGGCGTCTATTTAGCACTCGCTGAAGGTCCCGAGTTCTACAATACTTTTTCCAATATGTGCAAAATATTGCAAGAAATATCTTCCTAAATGATTGTTCTAGCATAAACTGAAACAAAAACCCCAATAAACTAACCTATTTAAGCTGATTTGTCCGTCAAAATCGCATCTGCGCCGTCACGCTTTTACTCGCCATTGTGTGATTTTGACGGTCATGCTATTTACCGAAATGGCGCTAATGTCTTCGAAATGGCTTCGAAATGAGCATATATATCGTTATCCCCTTCTTGAATATGATATATTTAACTCTATTTTTACCAGAACTATATTTGACCAAATTACGTTAGAAACAGCAACATTTTCAAACAGACATGCGGTCGCCATTTCGATCCAGCGCCAAATGGTAAATAGCAAAATCGGACATGGATATCCAGCTGTTTCTTCTGAAGTTCAGCATTCAGGGACTCATCAAAGAGCAGCACCAGAGAATCAGAAGACCGGGCCTTTGCCTTGAGCATGTCTAAGAAATGTGGCCCCAGACCAAAAGTTGTCAAGTACCGGGCTTTGCTTTCACTCAAGGCAAACTTGGAGGCGATGACACTGTCGGGAAACATGCGACGGAACAGCTCGTTCATTCCTTTGGTACTGGAGAATGAGAAGTGGGAGATGACCATTTTCAAAGTCCACAAAATTTCTGCTTTCAGTGTGTCCTCTGTTGTCAAGAAAGTGTCAATCCCAGTAGATATACTGCCACTGCCAGTGGGTGCAGGCCTAGTTTCGACCGGCGTAGCTAGCAGCGCCAGCTGGAACCATCACCTTTGAAGCACTCTCTGTCTCAGCATTTTTTGCAGTTTGAACAAAATCTGATGTTCGTGTTTGACGTTTGCTCTTTTCTTCTTGGTGTTTTTTAGCACGCACCTGGTGGCTTTTCACCTTTCATGTGGCTTTTCAACGCTGCCGCTCCCATGTTGGATACATCAGTCTTTTTCACAAAATCGGCACTTTGCCATCCCATCCACTCTCGCTCGCATGACCCACTCACGGTATTCAGGGTCTCCTGTCCAAGAATCTTGAAAGCGACACTTTCCAGGCATGATGATAATCTGATTCTCAAAGAAACACTGCACTACAAACAAAACAATCTCTTTTCACTCTGTCCTCGTTTGAACCAACTGACCGGACCGGCGTGGAAATGAAACGAGGTCACCTAGCCAAAGAACCAATCAGGAAGCAGAAGGCACACGAGCCTTCAGAATTAACCAATGGGATGCAAGGGCGCGTTTTCCTGACGTGCTCAGCGTTTAAAATTAGATTGAGAGTATCGCGCAAAGCACAGCCTAGAAAACGTATTTTTTTCTTTCTTTTTTTTCTTTCTTAAATTCCATGACTTTCCATGACCTAAGTAGAAATTCCATGACTTTCCAGGCCTGGAAAATGAAAAATCAAATTCCATGACTTTCCAGGTTTTCCATGACCTGTACGAACCCTGTGGAATCAAAGTCAGCCACGTGTGCGAGCACACTATCAGCAACTGCTACATTGTCATCGTCGGAACCAGTCCCATCTACATCGGCTGCTGAACCACTGGCGTCAAGTTCCAGCTACAGCACACCAGCCCCCTCTACATCTACTGATGATCCGGCACCATCCTCATCGCGATTGAATTGGAGAGATTTCGAGAGGAGTATGACATGCTCAGTGCAGCCGACCGAGTGTGGATTCTGACAGAGATCTGTCAGCTCAATGAACTCATTTCGGATGCAGTGTGTCCAAAGTGCTTTGAGAATCATCTTTCAGTACGAGCTGGCACCCCTCTTGGATTTTCTCGGGAGATGACTATGATTTGTGGACGATGTAGAGAGGTAAGAAAATGCGTTTCTTCACCTCGCATTGAAAAGAGGCAGGAGAAGAACGTGGGGTTTGAGGCAGGGCTGCCTACCCTCCTTTTTGGATTTCAGTATTACCAAGTTCCAATTTCCGTATTTTAGTTCCGATTTCAGTATTAAACCGTGCGACAGTGCAAGAAAACAAAGCAACTTTAATCATTAACCAGGGACCAAAAGATAAAACAAAACATACCTGATTTTATGTACACTATATACAATAGTTCTGCAGCTTGTTTACTGTGACAAAGACTGGTAGTAGGCACTTTTCAGGCCTTTCAGGTCTTTGACACTGTAGTTTCTGTCAAGGGCTTGTCCAGGCCTGGACTTGGCTACCACCAAGGCCTCCAAGGTGTCGGATCCCATGCTGCCTCTGAAGTGTGTTTTGTTCTTTCTCACGACTGAGAAAATGCGCTCACAGTGAGCTGATGAGTGAGGGATTGTCATTATGGCAAGCATAACCATGGGGAGGTGTGGGAAGAGGAGGTCTTCCCCTACACCTACACTCAGTTTGTCCAATGCCGCCATTGGGAGGTTCAGTTCTACTGTCAAGTCTACCATCATCGCCTCAGCTCGAATTACGTCGATGTCGATTTGATACACTTTCGAAGGAGGCGGTGTAAAATATTCACTGATAGGTTTTTGCGCTGCTGCGACCTTCTTCTCCTCATTTTTCTTCACATGCTTTGGGCCTTCAAGTTCAACATGCCTTTATATATCGTTGGCGCCACCACTGGAGATGCTGAACTGGTTATCACAAGTCGTACATTTGACAGTGGAGTCAGTGGTGCCGCGGACTATAAATGGATACTTCTCCGTGTACGCTGGAATGTAGACCTGCGACCTCCGCTGTTTCTTCGATAATTCAGAAACACAATCGCTTGGCTTTCGTTTTGACGCCATTGTTGCACATGAACACTGCACATACCGGCACTCTCCGGAAAAACACTTCGTGCGTTGCGCTTGCGCACTGTACGAAAATGACGTCACTCGGCAATTTTCGGAAATATTTTCGCGCGCTGCGCCTGCGCATTACAGAACAAACCCATTCGGCAATCATCGGTAGACTGCTTCGGAAAACGATTCGTGCACAGCCACAGGCCAACGATTTTGGAAATTATTTTATTATAGTTTTTATTTTGATATTTCCGGAACGCAAAATAAACTCCCGTATTTTCAGGAACGCTCGCCGATTTTTTTTAATTTCCGGACAAAATACGGAATTTCCGTACGGGTAGGCAGGCCTGTTGAGGTGAACAGGCGTGCTGTGCTGTATTCCCATGAAATTGGTGGTGGGTATGCCGTCTTGCGAAAGTTTTGCAGTTTTCGGCATGCCTCTTCTCCATGGCAAAACTTTTTCCAGCATTGACAGGAGAGTCTGTGATGCTCTTGCTGCATCAAGGGAAGCCACACTGGACATGACAGTGGACTTAGTGAAAAGGCAATACAGAGAGACCCATCATTCTGGCCAACACTCAGCAGAGGAGTTCAGTGAGGAAGACAGTGAGGATGACACAGCATGGGATGAAGATGATGGGATACCATGAATGATGGATCTATAGATGTGTTGTTCGATGGTACATGGCAGAAACGAGGATTCACATCTCACAATGGTGTGGGCGTTGTGATTGATGTCCTCACAGGGTATGCTGTAGATTTCGAGGTGCTGTCAACATACTGCCACGTGTGCACCATGAACAAAGACAAGAAGGGCAAAGCCCATACGACTCACATGCTTGACCTTGACCTTTATATGACCTTGACCTTCAGGTGACCTTCAAGGTCAAGGTCAAACAACTAAACCTACCAATGACATCATACACTAAGAAATGCTTTACACATTTTTCCTACCAAAATACATGTGACCTTGACCCAAAGTCAAGGTCATCCAAGGTCATGCAACACAAAGCTGTTAATTCAAGACATAGGAAGCACAATGGTGCTTATTGGCACTTTCTACCATGAGATATAGTCACTTTTAGTGGTTCACTACCCCATTTTGGTCACATTTCATAAGGGTCAAAGTGACCTTGACCTTGATGATATGTGAACAAATGTGTCTCATGATGAAAGTATAACATGTGCCCCACATAATTATTAAGTTTGAAACAGTTATCTTCCATAGTTCAGGGTCAAGGTCACTTCAAAATATGTATACAATCCAACTTTGAAGAGCTCCTGTGACCTTGACCTTGAAGCAAGGTCAACCAAACTGGTATCAAAAGATAGGGCTTGCTTTGACCTACATACCACTTGTAGCTAAGGTTGCCATTCTCAATAACGTGGGAGAAAATTGGGAAAATGTGAAAAATGACTGTTTTTGAGACCACATTTATGGCTCCTGTGACCTTGACCTTGAAGCAAGGTCAAGTCACTATGTATGTTTTTTGAGGCCTTGTCATCATACACCATCATGCCACATTTGGTGTTAATAGACTTAATAGTCTCCGAGAAAAATCCAACGTTTAAGTTTTTTACGCCCGGACGGTCGGACGGACGGACGACACGGCTGAGTACATAGACTCACTTTTGCTTCGCATGTGAGTCAAAAACTGAGGAAGATGACTGCAGCTGAGAGATGCAGGGGTGATGCAGAGTTTGAACATTGCTGCAAATGAGGTGACCCTGCTTCTGCTGCAGAATGAAGATGCCAAGAGGAAGAGGAAGGCAGATAAAGCTGCAACTCTAGCTTTCCTAAACAAAAGACGTTCACACCGTGTTGAGCATCTGCATGACATTGCTGCTCAGGAGGATGAAGAGGGACCAATCTATGGCCCAGGCATGCTGGAAAACTCATAGAAGGTGACTGGGAAGCAGAAATTGGCTGTAAATTTGACTGAAAGTCCTTTTTTCTGTGACATGGAACATTCCAAAAACTTTGTCGGCTGATTTCTCGGATTGTTGATTTTTCACGATGGTAGCTTCATGTAGAAATCAATAGAAAATTGTGTGTTTGTGCTAGTCACTTTCTGTTTTTTTCATTTTGTAGACAGATGAGTAGTCTGTGATATTACAATGAGAATTTTATAGAAAAACATTTGGTAAATTTTGCATTTGCTGAAGATTAAACAAATTTCAAGCCTTACACAAACAGAAAACATATAGTTAACATTCTAGGTTGTAGAGGTTTTTTTAAACAAGATAGACAAGATGTCTTCATGTAATCAATCTAATGAGCAACATTATTATATGCAAATTAAAATTTGTTTGAAGTTGATATGTAGTCTCTTGATTTTTTAACTGATTTCTTGAAAAATACATATTTTTCCTCATTTCTGTCATAAAACTATCATTATTCTCATAAGTACACCAGATACAGCCTTTATTTTATTTTTTTTTGTTTATTCCAAATGAACTAAATAAAAAATCTGCATCAAAATTGGAGGGAAAAAAATTGGTAAAAAATGTGTACTGTAGCTGCCAGGTCTCCCCTGAAGAAGCACGATTTTTCTCTTCGGTCAAGTCTTAGTTCTCTACATTACCCACACATCAGTCCGTGTGAGGAGAACAAGGGCAAGTTCAAAACAGGGTATTGCTGGCTGCCTACCCACCCAGTCAGGAGGAGGTCCTTCAAGTGGGAGGGATCCTTGGCCAGGCTCCTCCCTCCACTGACAGGCCACTCCTGAAACAACAAATTCCACCTCAGCAACACATCATGAAGCTGGACAACTTTCATTTCACAGCAGTGACTAAATCTGATCTGTGGTCCTCTTGGTGGTAAAAGAAACAGAAAAGTATGACTGTTCACGAGGGCTGTCATCCGTTTCAAACCTTGTCACAACCCGGCTCATCATGTGTGTCAGGGCACTGGATTGCATTCTCATTTGATGTTTTAATCACCATCCAAAATACTGCACTATTAAGGGGGGACATGGCGTACAAAAACGGATTAATAGAAAATAAATCATAACTCAGCAAATATGAAAGCTATACTAATGAAATTTTATACAGAATACAAACACACTGGAAGGTATATTTAAACAAAATTTTATTGCAGAAGACTTAGTTGTTCTTGTGTTATAGCAAAATAACTGAAAAATAAACATACCAATTTTCTCCCCTCCGTGAAATTTTAATTAATAACCTTTTTATGATCAACAATGATTGTAAACAAAGAAGAAGGTCTATATTATTCAATAAGATATAATAAGTGGATTACTAACACTTCTAAATAATTTTAGTGGAATTTAGAAAAAGTAACCAAAAAATGTGCTCCGGGCATAACATAATTAAATTTTTACAAAAATTAAGCAAATTCAGCTACACCTTTCTGATTGGTCTTATTGAATGCAATATTTATTCATACATATACACACACAATTTCAGAAAGCTATCTCAATCCTAAGTGACTTTATTTTTGGGGAGAAAATCACTACCGTAGAAATAAAAACCACATTATGAGAAAATTGACTTTAAAGTTTGAGAAAGATTAAACGTTAACTACAACTGAACCATAACAGATACAATTTAATAACATAACTCATTGAATGTGTCGTTTATTTGTTATCATTGTAGCAAACTTCCAACTTATTATCTTAATTCAAAATATCAGGATAATTAGGTGAAAAGCATCACCTGTAGCAAAACATTCCCGTTTTCTGTAAGAATCGCGTAATCACGGCAACTTCCGCCGTGATAACAGCTTCGTTCAGTGCCGTGTCTGTAGATGAGAACGCGATCGCTGTTGTATCACAACCTCCAGAGGCTGTTGACACGACTTAATTTCTTTTCTGGGCTTGCTTTTTCCGTCCATTTCTGCATCTTCCGTGGAATTGTCTCGATCGAGATAGCGCGCGCTGTAAGCACACTTCGGAAAGAACCGATGTTTGCTTCGGCGGCCGACGTTCAGGCCGGAAACAGCCGAAGTACGGTTCGGCCGTTTCCGCCTACCACTTCCGCCAGTCGAAGTACGGTTCGGCCGTTTCCGCCAGCCACTTCCGCCTGATCACGCTGTGATCACGCACACAAGCGGCCAATCAGAGCCTAGCTGAGAGACAGGCCGTTATTTCGAAGCTTTCCATTGGTTTGCAGTGGCCTCCGATTTGTACTTCGTGTGCCTTCGGTAATTATTCTTCGGTACCGGAAACAGTTGCAACGTAAAGCCGGGAAATGAAGCTTCGATGCGATACCAAACATGTGGCGTTCTTTGGAAGGAAGATGCTGAAACTAAGCTTTCAAATCTGTGCATTTTGGCTTCCTGGTTAGTACTTTTTTAAAATCTAGCGGTGGGTACCTTACAAAACAAATTGGTTTAAAATACTTTGAAACCTAAGCCAGCAAAATCGATCGCACACACGTGTAGCGGAGATGTTGTAGATTCCAAATCCGCGCTTAACACGAAACTCAATTTCTGAAAATTTTTCATGAAATTCTGCAGGCCGTGTCCCCCCTTAAAACAGGAAAGTGTGCAGAATGGCCTTTTCAAGTCAGTTACACTTTCTTGAAATTTACAATTTATTTTAAGAAAAGCTAGGTAAAGGCAAAAAAACAAAACACACACACACACACACTATCCCTCTGTCTCTCTCAACACCATCAGAAACAACCTCGCACACATGGTCAACAGCATGCATAGTCAGACTTGATTAGTGCTCTGCATCAGATAAGGACATATCGATCCTGTGCTTAAGATGTAAAAAAATATATAAAATATTTAAACCTCCACTTACGCGTTTGGATACATTTTTGAACTGGCTTTCCCCAGCATCAGAGATCTTTGTCCAGAGGTGCTCAGCTACGTTGGAGACAAAGTGGGAGCAGGTGATGGCGGAGGAGTGGACCGAGTGCAGGTAGGGCAGGCGGAAGGCAGGCCAGCCTGCATAGTCCAGGTCTATGGCCACCAGTTCCTCCTCCAGCAAGGCCAGCAGTGTGTGGGGCTCATCGTGCTCTAGGAACAGAGAGGAGAGTCGAGGTAATGATACACCACAAGAGACAGGATAGTTGGCTGTCACAGAGACATCAACAGCCTCAGCAACAAATACATGTACATCTTCAGTCAGGGAGATAAAAAAGTATTGCATTGAAAATTCCAACAGACTTGAGAGATCTAAACAATGATTGAAACAGAAGCAACTTTCAGGTGAAATGGATCCTTAATAGATTGCAGAGTACACCAGTGAAACCTTCAGGATTTTCAGTGAAATTTTACATCTACCTCAGATCTAGAAATCTTTGAACTCATCATGTATTAACAATCATAAACTCTTCACATAAATCCTTTGTTACTTGTTTCTTAACCAACACCAAATTTTGTCTCAAACTTATTTTCATCTAGGGAAATGATGTGTGCGTGAATGTGCATATATATATATGTGCACCCGTGCCTGCACATCAATTAAATCAAAACAGCACACCCAAATCCTTTTCTAACCATTTCTCCCCAATCTTCCTCATTAACCCCTTTTCATGATCAACTCCACACTACACCTACCAGCTCTGTCATCAGCTGTGTCATTTTCACTGGCCCGAGTCAGCGTGATGAAGTCGATGACCTTGGAAGTGAAGTCAAAGACCACATGGTTCTCTCCCTGCATGACGCTGATGGTGTGGCGGTCACCATAACTGGCACGGGGCATGCCTCCAGCAAAGATGACAAAGGGGTCTCTGCAACAACCCAAACACTAAAACATAACATCTACATCTTCAACAGTCATGCAGTTGTCAGGCATTGCAAGCCTCAAGGTGGAAAAAGTTGACACTTAAGATTACTTTCCATGTGAGTGATTATGTAACAAGATGGTAGAATATGCAGTGCACCCTCTCACTCCCTCTCTCTCCTCTACATGTGTACATGCACACTTCCCCGTTATCGCATTCCACCTGTCATTTGTAGCTGTTGCTGCTTGTCTCTGGTCCACAGCCTGTCTGCAGCCCTCTAGAGGCCTGTCCACAGCCCTCTGCCTGTCTGCAGCCCTCTGCCTGTCCACAGCCCTCTGCCTGTCTGCAGCCCTCTAGAGGCCTGTCCACAGCCCTCTGCCTGTCCACAGCCCTCTGCCTGTCCACAGCCCTCTGCCTGTCTGCAGCCCTCTGCCTGTCCACAGCCCTCTGCCTGTCTGCAGTCCTCTAGAGGCCTGTCCACAGCCTTCTGCCTGTCTGCAGCCCTCTAGAGGCCTGTCCACAGCCCTCTGCCTGTCTGCAGCCCTCTAGAGACCTGTCCACAGCCCTCTGCCTGTCTGCAGCCCTCTAGAGGCCTGTCCACAGCCCTCTGCCTGTCTGCAGCCCTCACTAGCTCTACCTCACCTTCACACAATCAAAAAGCCTCATCTCTACAAAATCCTTATCAAAAGAAGCCTCAGCACAGCTAGTTTTACTTCCACACAATTACTAGGCAGCTAGGAAACAGTATTCTATGGTAAATGACCTGCTAACTATGTATAAAGTCTTGCATTTGTTGTGCACAGAATTACCATCCCTGCAGTTTCGTCAGTGATTTTCAGCACTACAAGACAGATGTGGAAGGCTACTTACGCCTTGGCAGACTTCCACTCCACCTTGGTGATGGCTTTGCATGGGAAAGGTCCTGCAAAATAGAATCAACTGCTAGTGCACACATCTTCCACAAAGTATCCTTTTCTAAAATCCAACATGACACCCATCACACTACTAGCGTGGACACTATACATCAACTCATATGGTTTGGTTGATTTCTTTACTTCAGGGAAGGAGAGATGGTGGCAAGGAGAAAGAATGAGAGAGAAAGAGATGGAGGAGTTGCAGCGGCAGCAAAAGAAAATGAAAGGAAAAAGAAGAAAATGCTGATAAAAAGATGCAAAGAATAGTACACGTACAACAAATTACAAATCTTCAATCCTATCTATTAACGAAAATCGGGAGAAGGAAGAAACATGTGGATGAAATATGATGAAATATTAGATAGAATCTCTTCAACTCTTAAAAGAAGAAGTTCGATTATATAAAGCAAGAAAAAAAAGATGGACTTCAATATTATTCTAAAAGTCACATGTCCACACAAAGACTCCTCTGAACAGAATTTCTTCAGAACAGAACAGAACAACATAATGCATGCAGCTATACAGACTGCAGCCAAAGTAGTCACAAGGCAGACATTACTACTGCTGGAAAAGCAGCCAGACAACAGCAGCTCACTGACCATAAGGAGTGGACGAAGGCTCCACAGGAGTGGTGGAGTCGGACACGCTCCAGACAATGTAGCTGCCATCAGCATGGGCACTCATGAAGGTCTCACCACTGCGGTTCCACGACAAGGACTCCAGCTGCTGCAGGAGAAAATGAACTCCTCTCAACCTATCGTCACTACAAAGAACACAGTAGGCAGGTTTCACGATATTGCATACTGCAGTTTACCAATACACCCAATCATTCATGAAAAATAAAAAGTCAACCAGGGGCCCAAAAACAGTTTGCACAAAGAGTTCAACTTTATTTCTACCTAAAACAGTAAAAAAATGTATATGAACATACTTATTTCCAAAGTTATTGATGTTCAAAGACGATATATCCTGAAACCACAAAAAATGCTTTTACAACTTCAGTGCATCATAACTGCTACAAAATGTTGTTTGGAAGCAACCAATGACAATCATCTTTAACATACACTATGTACACCTTAAGAAAAGTAGTAAACTTGCAATAAAAGTGACAACATTGATCAGAAGGATGGTTGACAGATAAATGACGCTAAATTTAGAATAATTCTGTCTTTACCGTTTCCTGTAGACCTCAGGAGTCATCACTAGATAAAGAAATCATTCTAAAATTGAAAACCAAACATCTATAAATCATATCCACATAACAGATAGATATTTGACTCAATCACAATGACATGGGTGGACTCAAACGACCCCCCCCCCCCCCAAATTCAAAAACGGGGTCAAACTCGCAGTTACTTGCTTCAAGGAAAACAATCCCAAATTTTTTCAATTTCAGTACAACCTAACTTATGGCCATAGAAAAGCAATCAGAAATGCATACATGCAAGCTTTAAGGGGGCACACAGCCTTTGCTACTTCGTAAAAGAAATCATCAAAAATCAAGTTTTGAGTTTAACACAAATGAAGTCTGGAGAGTCTCCACAACACTTTTGCATTGTAAATTTAAAAAACAAACATCTACAACTAATTTACCAAAAGTGTGTGTGCGTGCGTGCGTGCGTGCATGCGTGTGTGAGTGAAGAGATCGAGAGAGAGAGAGGATAAGAGAGAGAGAGAGAGAGAGGAGGAGAGAGACAGCGAGAAGAGAGAGAGAGGATAGAGAGAGAGAGAGAGAGAGAGAGAAGGAGCAATAGGAGGAGAGAAGAGGGATGGAGGAGAGAGTGGAGAAAAAAGAAGAGTAGTATTAAGGTTGTGGGCAAGACAGAGAGAGTGAGAGAGAGGAAATTATATATAAGAAAGAAGGACGACACGTACGGAAGTCAGGGAAGGGAAAAAATGTAAAGAAAAAAAGGAGGTAAAAGCACTGAAAAAAAGAAATTTTGAGAGTCAGTTACTAAGCTCAGTGGCAGGTACTGGAATCGCCACATCATAGAATCAATATAAATCAATCACTCAGATCAAACCGTCTAAAATCAATGGCTATGTCGGGATGGTTAGGGAAGTGTGGTTTAAGATAGCAAGGGAGGAGAATTCGATATAGAGAGTTGGCTATTTGGGATAAGGCTTGAGTATTGCTGTATTGTACGTCTGGTTGATAAGATGGGATGTGATAATCCTGAATAATAAAAAGGGTGGCTTGAAGTGGGTCAGGAGTAGGAGAGGGATAGTGAAGGTAGGGGTAGTTGTGAAGAAACGATAATGTTAGTGAGTAGAGGATGTTGGAGATTTAATTAGTGTTTGTTTTCAGAAGAGAATTGTTTTTTGTTGTACTTTTAGCTTCTATTTTACTTCTCTCCTCTTAGTTGTTGTGTGGAATTTTATTATATCTTTTTTTCGTTGGAGTTGATACTACTTCATTGATCTTCGGTGCCTTCTCTCTTTTCTAGTATACTTATTTTATTTTTTTTAAAGGGCCCACTAAGTGGGATAGAATCCATTGACTCTATCACATTCCCATTGGTATGTTGTTTAATTCTAGCTATTTACTTCCTGTGATATGGGCGGCGATTCAGTCATATAGTCACTAACTTTGACCAAATGCTTGGAGTCATATTCATCTTAAGTATAATTTATATAACCTGGATGGCTACGGTGCCAACTAGACGCCAAAGGTGTTAGGCAATATATTTTAATTTATTTTTTTATCCGTCACTGAAGGCTTTTCACGTATTTTCCATTGAAATTTCTAGCGCTCAGAGTGCTTGTTGTGAGTTTTTTATTTAATGTCCGTTCAAATCGTATATTCGAGTTGATCAACCCTATGAATTGAGGATTTCTACATTCTTATTCGGGAGGCATGCTCATGTTTAGTTCTTGTTTGTTGACTTGTCTCTCTATCCCCCCCTCTTTTTCCATCCCTTTTTCTGGCTCCTTTTGTCTCTTTAGTGTTATTCGGTGGTGGTTGAACGTTGCTAGACATATGTACAGCAACACTCAAAAAAAGGGCCTAAAAACAACTGGTGAATAGTGTTTCTGCTATGCTACTGTTTTGAGGTAGGGGTATGAGACTCCGTACTCATCACGCTGCTTAGTGCTACTTGAGCCCAACACCCCCTGCGAGAGCCTTCCAGTAACTGCGGAGCAGCGGGTTGAGAGACAACGGCAATTCTAAAATAAGCTTTAGTCCAGAGGGGTTGCCGCAATAGTGAACTAGCCCAATCTGGTTCGCGTGTGTCGCTGTTATCGATCGAACTTCGTTGTGGTTGTTGATTACGTTGCTGGACAGATACAGCAACAAACTCGACCAAAAGGCACTAAAAACGGTTGAAAACGTGTTTCTCTCTGTCTGCGATGTGTCTTCGTTCTCTTTTTATTGTCAAACGATCTCAGCGTGCTTGTTCGTCTTTTTCGTCACGTACTGTAAAATACTTGGAGATTTTCTAAATAAACTGAAAAGGCTGCTTGATCGTTTGGCGCTTCATCTGACAGAAACTGCTGGTCAGAGATCGAAGGAAACCTAATGGCTGGGTCCTTTTTGCGACTATTTTTTTAATTTCTGTCTGTTCTCGGGAAAAATAACGCTTTTTCCGATGCATATTATATCCATGAATAAAGATAACACGACAAGCAATAAATAACAACGTAAAAAAGAAAAAAAAAAAAAAAAAAAGAAAAAAAAAGAAAGGCAAAAAAAAAAGAAGAAAAGAAAAAAGAACCAATCATAGGGCAGATAAACACATGCAAAATAAGACAAAAACGAAAACAACGTCTTAAAAAAAAAAAAAAAAAAAACAAACAACAAAAGAAAAAAAAAAAAGGAAAAAACCACGCATAACCAAAAGAAAAAAAAAAAACATAAAAAATTAAGAAATAAATTAAAAGGAAATATACGAAAAAAAAAAACAAAAAAATGCAATCGCTATCTGTATAAAAAAAAAAAGGCTGCCTTGCAGGGAAGGCACGTGCGTTTTTTTTTTTCTGACAGAGAACTTCGATGGACTGGGGCGAAAATTTTCGCATTGCGGCTTTTAACGTTCTAATAGCCTATATTATCGATTTTTATTTTTTAATATTTTGTTGCTACTTCAGAGCTTAATTGATGATAAGCGTGGGATTGAATAACACAAGTTGTTTATGTCATTTGGCGGTTGTTTTCCGTGTCTGCACTCAAAACGTACTTCAAAATTAGGTCATGGACCACCGAATAAATGCGTCGGTCAAGATCCCAACGATCGCTTAAAAAAAA